>JACEFZ010012367.1:375000-417500 GCA_014155875.1 Cepaea nemoralis
TACTGAACGTAAAATTGCTTAGAACATCAAAAACATCCATACATAAAAAATTAACACACCAAATTTGATTGTGACATCCTGTAATCGACAAGAATGCTAACTTTGACTATCTCATACACACGCTGTCGAGTCACCAACCCCCTGAATCACACAATTCTCGGTGAACACGCAAGCGATATCTTTAGTAGGAAAGTTGTGCGTAATTCACAAGGCGCTTGTACATACTAATCTTATTTAGTGGACTATATTGTAGCACATACAGCGCTGCGTTATCTCTGGCATGTGAAACAAGTATATACCAGATAACATGCACCAAACATTGTTACATATTTGAGGAACAGTGTGAGGTCACTAAGACACCTAATTAATAACGCTTACGAGGGAAAGTCAATAAGTAAGTCACAGATGGCTGAAGAAAAATAACTAAATATGATAACAACTTGAAACCAGTTTATTTTTATACATGCATTGTCCCTTTATTTCTCAACATAATTTCCACCAACATTGATGCACTTATCCCATCGTTTTGTCAGTCATCCCAAACCGACTGCATAGAACTGCGTACTCTGTTTTCTACCCCACGTTTTCACTTCATATTCAACTTCGGCGTCATTCGCGAAATGTCTCCCGCCAAGGTGGGTTTTCAGTGGATCAAAAAGGTGGAAATCGCTAGGGGCTAAGTTGAGGCTGTAAGGTGGATGTTCCAGAAATTCCCACCTTAGTTGGTTAATTTTTTTCCTGAGTTAATCGAGCCGTATGTGGTCTGGCATTGTCATGAAGAAGCAACACTCCTCTAGTCAGCAGTCCTGGACGTTTTCTTCGATCATGCATTATGCTGTATGCTGAACCATGTGAGCACCCTATTGCAGATGCTACATAGTCTATCGTTACTCGCCTGTCACCTCTAATTATCTCCTCCACCCGCTGCACGGATGCTTCTGTTGCAATCTCAACAGGACAACTAGATCGGATTTTTATCAACAATTTTAGAGCGTCCTTGAGCAAATTTTTATACTCAGCTTTGCACCGCTTTGAGGGACAAACATTTGTCAGTATAAACAGGAAGCATTTCCTTATGAATGTCCTTTGCAGGCAGTCCGTCCGCACAACAGGACGTTGCTCTTTGGTTGTACACTCCGTAAGTACAGTTGCCATTTTGTTTATACGCTGCGCATGCGCATGAGGCACCTAGCGCCACCTGACGAACGGGAATATAAAGTTCGATGTTGCTGTCACCTAATCACACCTGTAGAAAACACCAACTACTTTTACCTGCCATTCCACAGAGCTGTGCGACTTCCTTATTGACCGACCCTCGTAGTTGGTCGTACGTCGAAGTGCACTTGTTCTAGTAGCGGGACGCTGTCGAAATTCGAAGTTGACAAGTTCGAATCCCTGCCTGCATTGTTTCTCCTAAACGACACAGTGCAGTGTTACTCTCCGACAGACAAAATACAGTATTTCTCCCAAACAGACAATCTGCTGTATGTATCCTAAACAGACACACTGCAGTGCTTCTTCCAGACAGACAAAGCGCAATATTTCTCCTAAACAGAAAAACTGCAGTATTTCTCATAAACAGACAACACGCAGTACTTATCCTAAACAGACAGCATACAGTATTTATCCTAAATAAACAAAATGTAGTATTTCTCGTGAACTGACACACTTCAGTATTTCTCCCAATCAAACAAACTGCTGTCTTTCTCCTACACAGACAAGCTGCTGTATGTTTCCTAAACAGACAAAATGCAATATTCCCCTAAACAGGCAAACAGCAGTATTTTTACAAAACAGACAAACTGCAGTATTTCTTATATACAGACAAAATGCAGTATTTATCATAAACATATTTTTTTTTCTTGCATATCCCTTACAGGACGTTGCAGTCAACATCATCTTTCAGCTGATTGTTGATTTCTTGGCAAGATTATGCTCAGTAATTTGCCATTGCTTTCTGAGCGACCGGCTCACACACGCCGTAAGTTACCGACGCGGAGAGAACCGCCAACGATTCTCACGCACGTCACGTTACTCACGAGAATATACGGGATTACGGAGAAAGTCGCTAACCTCTAGGCCAGGGAGACCGGCATAGCAGTTATCTTAAACAGACAAAATATAGTATTTATCCTAAATAAACAAAATGTGGTATTTCTCCTAAACGGACACACTTCAGTATTTCTCCTAAAGAGACAAAATGCAGTATCACTACAAACTAACGAAATGCGTGTATCCCTCCTTAACATATACAATGTAGTATATCTTCTAAACAGACAAAATGCAGTTATTTCTCCTAAACAGACAAAATGCAGTTATTTCTCCTAAACAGACAAAATGCAGTTATTTCTCCTAAACAGACAAAATGCAGTTATTTCTCCTAAACAGACAAAATGCAGTTATTTCTCCTAAACAGACAAAATGCAGTTATTTCTCCTAAACAGACAAAATGCAGTTATTTCTCCTAAACAGATAAAATATAGTATTTATCCTAAATAAACAAAATGTGGTATTTCTCCTAAACGGACACACTTCAGTATTTCTCCTAAAGAGACAAAATGCAGTATCACTACAAACTAACGAAATGCGTGTATCCCTCCTTAACATATACAATGTAGTATATCTTCTAAACAGACAAAATGCAGTTATTTCTCCTAAACAGACAAAATGCAGTTATTTCTCCTAAACAGACAAAATGCAGTTATTTCTCCTAAACAGACAAAATGCAGTTATTTCTCCTAAACAGACAAAATGCAGTTATTTCTCCTAAACAGACAAAATGCAGTTATTTCTCCTAAACAGACAAAATGCAGTTATTTCTCCTAAACAGATAAAATGCAGTTATTTCTCCTAAACAGATAAAATGCAGTTATTTCTCCTAAACAGATAAAATGCAGTTATTTCTCCTAAACAGATAAAATGCAGTTATTTCTCCTAAACAGATAAAATGCAGTTATTTCTCCTAAACAGATAAAATGCAGTTAATTCTCCTAAACAGACAAAATGCAGTTTCTCTCATTAGCAGACACAATGCAGTATCACTACATAACGGACAAAATACAGTATCTCTCCTTAACAGACAAACTGCAGTATTTCTCCTTAATAGACGAAATGCAGTATTTCTCTTAAACAGACATAATGCAGTATTTCTCCTGTACAGACAAAACGCAGTATTTTCCCATGAATTATGTTACAAAAATCCAAATGGCCGTTGGCAGAACAAAAGGTCCCACACCCCTGCTCTAACTAACAACACCAACTACCTCTTTCCAGATTTACACCCAGATTATCTGACTTGTGGATATTGCGCCAAGGAGTTTTTACTGGATAATATCACTCTGTTCATTGCTCACAAGACGGGCGGATGTGATTACAGTTCGTACCTTCTCCGTACAGCAACGTTTCATGACGCAGAAGGTGAGCAGTGTCGTGTCTCATATTTATGAAAATGCAGGAGTCTCGGAGGTTTGACGCTGAGCGGCCCCCCCCCCCCCCCCCCCCCAGCGTCTGCAGCCTACCTTGTGCCAGACGTATTGGTTACCCATTCCTCTGGAAAACAAGGCTAGGCCGAGAGACGGAACATGTCCTTTGGGCACCACATGTTTCTCTGAAAGCTCTGCCCAGGCATTGTGATGGAATTTTGGCCACATTCCAACTCACATACTTTGGTCTGTCAAGACTGCAAGGTGCCACTCACATCCGGGTTGTATATCACGCGTTAACTTTCTATTCTGATTGTGGCATAGAGGGTTCATCACTTGGGACATATTTTTAATACATCCATCGAGCTTTTCAGTCATATTGTGTGTGTGTGTGTGTGTGTGTGTGTGTGTGTGTGTGTGTGTCTGTGTCTGTGTGTGCTGTGTGTGTCTGTGTCTGTGTGTGTGTGTGCGCGTGCGTGTGTGAGCGCGTGCGTGTGTGCTTGTGTTTTCGCACTCCGTTAAATGCTCAGCAGCAGGAAACCGTTTTTATCCATACCATTTCGTAAATCAGGTTTAGCTCAGTATTGTTCTTAAAAACTCTTTTCCCCACCTTGATTAGCAATGATATACTGCAGAAAATGAGGGCCAATTAGCTCATATAAATATATGCATTTTGATACAACGTGTATTAATTATTTTGATGCAAATAAAATATGTGCTTAGGCTTAACGCTTCAATTCTACAAGGTTAGTAACCCGGCGGTCAGCTATTGTCTCCCGTTGTTGTGTTATTATTCCATGGGATTATAAGAAACCGGTTGAATGTCCTGAGATGAAATCTTATCGATCCGTCCAGAAACGGTTCTGGGCGTTGACATGTCTGACGTGGATCCGGAGTGAAGGAGCAGAGCTCTGTGGTTCATAGGAAGTCGTGGTTCATAGGATGCTAAATGCACAATGGTGTTTTTTGGAGATCAGATAAGGGAGATTACCAGATTCTGTGCTAAACAAACAATAGGTTTGGACACCCCCCCCCCCCCCCCCCCCAAAAAAAAAATGGATAGCGGAATATAGGAAGTATGGATATGTCACAGTTATGACTTAAAAGTCGTTTATATGGTAGCAGATATGTTTTATTAGAACGCAATGACAACATTTCAGCCATATATAAACCCTTGGAAGATATGGGAAGTCGTTTAATGTGGTTAATCATCTCCTGTCACTTTATCAGTTAATAAAATATGTGTTTGTGAATATTGCTGTTTATACTTCACCTCGACACCACAAGATACAAGAGGAACAAGATGAGATGAGATGAGAATACATGTTTTTGTTTAACTGATTCAGTTCTAAACAAAAAGTAGGTTTTAACCAAACATCACACCTATTAAAAAGTTAATTTCTGTTCACTGAGCAATAAAATTGCAGAAGAAACCATGAAACAAACCAAATAACACATTAACCCTAGCACAGCGATATATTCTACTTTTATCCAAACGGGAAGTTACATTTAGCGATATATTATCCTAGGCGCTTAATCAGTTAAATTAAAGAAGTGTGGGGAAGGGTAATGGAAAATGTATTGTAGAACCTTATCTGTTCTAGTCATACAGGGTGTATATTTAATGATGGTTGAAAATATTGCCAGTCTAAATTTTGTATTTACCTATTATGTTACATGAACTTTACAGAGGGTGAATACAAAAATTGGACCGGCAATATTTTCAAACACTGCACAGTCATTAAAAATACACATTGGTTTACTTGGAGAAGTCTTGAGAACTATTAGCCACTTGATTCGGACACCATATACAGGTGAGACGTTGAAGACTCACAGAAGTCTCTAATGTGAATCGAACTCACGAGCACGGAATCGATATACGGGCGACACATAACTCCCCTATCACAACCCTAACCGCGGCTGTGATAGATTGTTGCAATGACGTTTTGCAGATACTTGTTACCTTATCAGATAAAGATATCACAAACGGCAGATTGCACAGTTCATTGCCTGGCATGTTTCGCTGTATCTTGCCAAGGGAACATGCACATGTGAAAAGATAAATGTAGTCCCGGGAGTCGGCATGGCCGAATGGATAGGAGAGCTCGTTCTTAAACATCCAGTGTGCTGATGTCGAAGTAGCGGGTTCGACCCCTACACCGGTTAGTTGGAATAACAATGTTGACTTCTGGTCCTTGATTTGGGGACGTAAATTACAAGTATCCTGAAGTCGGAGTGGGTTCGCCTGATGGCGAGCGACACTGATAATAGGGAAAGCTAAAATCAGTCCAGTACACTCCCCGGTAGTAGCCCGTGTATGGACTATGCTTGAGTTTAAAGCGAATGAACATTTTAAAAAAATGTAGTCCTATAGCAGATACAGCCATTGAGATGTGAAGTGTTTAACCTTCATGTATTCTTGAACACAACATATGAGGTTAGGTGGCTATCTCTCTTCCATGTCGTCATTCCTACCCAGATGATTCCCGGAGAGTTCTGAAAATTGTCTGGTTTTCATGTTTAACATACTGACTACTGAGTTAAGTGCGTGGGGCGAGACTGTGAGCTGTGGATTTCATCTGGAGTGCTTTTACATCTGTTGTGTGTAGCGTGAACTGCATATTCAGAAAAATGGCGGCCGGCGGGTCGCTGAACTAAGTGGTAATGTCTGGCTGCTGGTTTTCTAGTGACCGCCGCTTCCATCGATGATGGAATATATTCTCGTGGCGGACTTTTGTGTTGGTATTCTTGCAGCGGTATTATGCATGATATACCTATGCGGGCAGTTGGCTTATCGAGACTCCCGCCTGTTCCACGTTTCACACGGGGCAGCAAGGAGCATTTTGTGTGAAATTCACTGCCAGAAAAACGAAGCATAATGGGGAAACACTTTGCCGTAATGTTGGAATTGCGACTAACTAACCAACCAACCAACCACCAACCAAGCAACCAACCATCCAACCAACCAAGCAACCAACTAACCAACCAACCACCCACCGAACCAACCAACCAACCAATCAACCAACCAACCAACCAACCAACCAACCAACCAACCAATCAACTAACTAACTAACTAACTAACTGGATTCTAGAGTCGTAGTGGTGGGGGGAAAATATGCCGTCTCTGCTAGCGATTGAACCCTGACTACCTCAACCACAACGCATAACAATGTCACAATCTGACCTTAACAGTCGAAGTGGGACCTAAATTACCTGAGAATGAAATAAGTAGCACATTCTTTACAGGACGTCGCAATAAAGCCTAGAATTATAGTCTGTTTGTGAATTACTGGGTACGATAATGTTCGTTAGTTTGTTATTTTTTTTCTGAAAGACGAACGCTCATAACGTTGTTAAAAATCAACACAAAAACGGTCTGCTTCCAAATAGCCTTCAGCTGATTCCCAAATCGGTACTGGATTGCGAATTGCGCTCTCGATCCTTTCGCCACAGACGGCAGCCCAGACTCAAGCATTATTAACTATGTTGTTTCATCTGCTACTGCATCTTTAACCAGCTGTCGTTCATAGTCTTCTTCGATCAGCTGTCGTTTATACATGGTCTTCTTTAACCAGATGTCGCTCATAGATGGTCTTCTTCAACTAGATGTCGTTCATAGATATTCTTCTTTAACCAGATGTCGCTCATAGATGGTCTTCTTCAACTAGATGTCGTTCATAGATATTCTTCTTTAACCAGATGTCGCTCATAGATGGTCTTCTTCAACTAGATGTCGTTCATAGATATTCTTCTTTAACCAGTTGTCGTTCATAGATCATAGCAGCCTGTCTGTCTGTCTGTCTGCCTGCCTGCCTGCCTGCCAGCCAGCCAGCCTGCCGGCCTGCCAGCCTGCCTCTCTGTCCGTCTGTCCGTCTGTCTGTCTGTCTGTCTGTCTGTCTGTCTGTCTGTCTGTCTGTCTGTCTGTCTGTCTATACTTACTTACCTGCCTGTCTTTTTATTTGTCTGTCTGTGTATCTGTAAAATCTGTCTGTCTACATGCCTACATGTCAAGCCTGTCTGTCTATCTACCTATCACCCTTTCTGCATGTTCGTCTGTATGCCGGCTGTCTAGGTGTATATCTACATATCTGCCTACCGGTCTCACTGTCAACATGCCTGCCTACTTACCTGTCCTTCTACCCATCAGTCTGTGTGTCTATTTGGCTCTCTGCCAGTCTTATCGGTTGGTCTTTCTGTTTGTTGTCTGTTTTTTTTTGTCTGTCTGTTGGTCGTTTGATAGGTCTGTCTGTCAAAACACTCGCTCCACTTCCACACTGTGCCATCAACTACACCCAATCGTTTGCACTAAAATAACCCCCCATCGAATATGCATACGGTGACCTTAACAAGTTTGCCACAAATATCGACTTTTCCTCTACCGTGGTTGCAACCTTGTATTTTTGTCTAAAATTCAATACCAAATTGGTGTGCAGTTGGTACTTTTGTATAACTTCCGCAAGGGCCACATCACTCAACACTGAACTGATTCCTGCCTAGCAATTATGGTTTGTTTTCTTTAGTAAGCTGTGTGTATTCTAATCTGTGCACAAATTTGTATTGTTCTCATGCATGCACAGTCATTGTTACTATAAATACTGTTGCTACAATTGTTACTGTTATTACAATTGTTACTGTTCATGCTGCGATTGTTGTTAGTGTTGCCGCTACTGATTCTACTACTGTTACTGTTACGCTCTAACACTACTGCTACTACTACTACTACTACTACTACTACTACTACTACTACTACTACTACTACTACTACTACTACTACTACTACTACTACTACTACTACTACTACTACGACTACTACTACTACTACTACTACAACAACAACAACAACAACAACAACACCAACTACTACTGCTACTACTACTACTACTACTACTACTACTACTACTACTACTACTACTACTACTACTACTACTACTACTACTACTACCACTACTACTACTACTACTACTACTACTACTACTACTACTACTACTACAACAACAACAACACCAACTACTACTACTACTACTACTACTACTACTACTACTACTACTACTACTACCACCGCCACCGCTTCTGCTGTTACTATTAATACTATAGTAAAAGTGAGTAATGTATCTTTTTTTTTTCTGTACCCCGTTTATGTGTCTTATATCTGTGTGTTCTTTTCTGTATTCTATTGTCTATATTCTATTTTCGGTTTTAAACGTTTTAACATCCTCTTTTCTCTATCTTCGTTAGTGTTCCGATGTTTGTGTTCCCTTTTCTGTATTCCTTTATCTATATCCCCATTTCCGTATGCTCTTTTATTTATTTTCATAACGGTATTCTATTTTGTGTATCCTATTATCTACATTCATGTTTCTTTATCCTGTTTTCTGTATCCTATTTTTTTGTATTCTATTTTCTGTATTCTATTTTCAGTTTCTATTTTCTGTATTCTATTTTCCGTACTCCTGTATCGTATTTTCTGTATCCCATTTTCCGTTTCTATTTTTTTTGTATCCTATTTTCTGCATGTTTTTTTTTCTGTATCCAATTTTCTGTATTCTTTAGTCTGTATCTTTTTGTTTTTTGCATCACATTTCTTGTATCCTGTTGTGACTATCAGGCAACATCTAGCTGGAGATTTTGTTAGGCCTAATGTTTGTTGCTGAAAGGTTGTGGCATTTAGGCGTTTATGAACATTAAGCAAGTCATAGTAAGACTGTCAGTGAATTCGTCAATATGTTGTGTGATAAGCCAGAACCTTAAATCAAGTTATTATGCCGAGGTCGGCTCAAAGTGACGAAGTTTCCTGTGTCAAGGCGGTTGGTGCAGTTGTCCAATCTTTTTTTCTCATATCCCTTACAGGACGTTGCAGTCAACAGCAGCATTTTTCAGCTGTTGTGTATTGCTTAGGCAAGATTACGCTCAGTAGTTTGCCATTGCTTTCTGAGCGACCGGCTCACATACCCCATAATTTACCTACGCGGCAAGAACGGATACCGTTACTCGCGCACATCACGTTACTCACGATAGTATACGGGATTGCGGAGAAAGACGTAAACCTCTAGGCCAGGGAGACCGGCTGTCCAAAATGGCCAACAAGAAATGTAAGTTGGACTGTTACTCAACCGTTAACATTGTAGTTACGTAGAGAAGCAGGCGATTCGAGACTATAGATCACTGAGACATAGAGCTACGAACATTTACATCAGTCGTCATATAAATAACAAATTATGTCAACATTTACACCAGTCGTCATATAAATAACAAATTATGTCAACATTTACACCAGTCGTCATATAAATAACAAATTATGTCAACATTTACACCAGTCGTCATATAAATAACAAATTATGTCAACATTTACACCAGTCGTCATATAAATAACAAATTATGTCAACATTTACACCAGTCGTCATATAAATAACAAATTATGTCAACATTTACACCAGTCGTCATATAAATAACAAATTATGTCAACATTTACACCAGTCGTCATATAAATAACAAATTATGTCAACATTTACACCAGTCGTCATATAAATAACAAATTATGTCAACATTACACCAGTCGTCATATAAATAACAAATTATGTCAACATTTACACCAGTCGTCATATAAATAACAAATTATGTCAACATTTACACCAGTCGTCATATAAATAACAAATTATGTCAACATTTACACCAGTCGTCATATAAATAACAAATTATGTCAACATTTACACCGGTCGTCATATAAATAATAAATTATGTCAACATTTACACCGGTCGTCATATAAATAACAAATTATGTCAACATTTACACCGGTCGTCATATAAATAACAAATTATGTCAACATTTACACCAGTCGTCATATAAATAACAAATTATGTCAACATTTACACCAGTCGTCATATAAATAACAAATTATGTCAACATTTACACCAGTCGTCATATAAATAACAAATTATGTCAACATTTACACCAGTCGTCATATAAATAATAAATTATGTCAACATTTACACCGGTCGTCATATAAATAACAAATTATGTCAACATTTACACCGGTCGTCATAGAAATAACAAATTATGTCAACATTTACACCAGTCGTCATATAAATAACAAATTATGTCAACATTTACACCAGTCGTCATATAAATAACAAATTATGTCAACATTTACACCAGTCGTCATATAAATAACAAATTATGTCAACATTTACACCAGTCGTCATATAAATAACAAATTATGTCAACATTTACACCAGTCGTCATATAAATAACAAATTATGTCAACATTTACACCAGTCGTCATAGAAATAACAAATTATGTCAACATTTACACCGGTCGTCATAGAAATAACAAATTATGTCAACATTTACACCAGTCGTCATATAAATAACAAATTATGTCAACATTTACACCAGTCGTCATATAAATAACAAATTATGTCAACATTTACACCAGTCGTCATATAAATAACAAATTATGTCAACATTTACACCAGTCGTCATATAAATAACAAATTATGTCAACATTTACACCAGTCGTCATATAAATAACAAATTATGTCAACATTTACACCAGTCGTCATATAAATAACAAATTATGTCAACATTTACACCAGTCGTCATATAAATAACAAATTATGTCAACATTTACACCAGTCGTCATATAAATAACAAATTATGTCAACATTTACACCAGTCGTCATAGAAATAACAAATTATGTCCGTCTACCCTTCTACTTACTGTGAGCATGATGGGAACGTGGACGACTGGCTGCTGTGACATTGTAAAGAATAAATAAACGTTGTGTGCAGTGCATGCATGCTTGCTTGTGTTCGTTGGCTTGAGCTCCAACGTGAAGTCCTGTATGTCGGATGAAGGCATCCTGTTGTCCAACATCAGTGTGATGTCATACAGGACCTGAGGTTTGCGTGAGTATCCGTTGTCCCATGTCTGGCTTATTGGTGTGCAGACTGGTGGTTCCTCGCCGTACAGGCAGACACTCTCCGACTTCGGAGGAATCGGCGATCCTACTAACTTTAGCCAGGACCCCGAAGGGACCTGTTGCTCAGGACGCTCGACGAGGACGCGTCAATGGGTCTTGGCCAGTATATAACCCGGGTTATGTGCTTTGGAAACACCTCTGCGTCCCATTGTGTGCAGTGAATAGAACGCTGAGTTGCACTTCCTACAGTTGCTACGTTGTGTGTTTCGTGAAATACTCAAAACATCTCACCAATGAGCCACATTAAAGCAGATGTTTGGCAATGGCACATGATTGATTGATTGATTGATTGAGTTTGAATAATCGAAATACAGATGTAATGGTGATATCAATAAAACAGATTGTGCGTAAATGTGGAATTAAAGTACAGGGCGTTATTTTGAGGCAAGTGCATACATTCAGATATCTAGGTCATAGATAACATCAGATGGAAGATGCATCACTGAGGTAAAGAACAGAATAGGACAAGCAAAAACTGTGTTCTATCAAATGAAGAACATTTTGTGCAATAAGTCACCGTCCTTGAAAGTTAGAAAAAGATTTCTATCATGTTGCATAGAACCAGTTTTAACATACGGCTGCCAAGTCTGGACAATTAGTAAACAGAAGAAAACATCTCTGGAAGCTGTGGAGATGTGGATTTATATAAGAATGCTGAAAATTAATTGGTCAGCCAAAATGAGAAATCAGGAAGTTTTAATAGAAGCTAAGCGGCAAAGACGATTTATCACATACATCAGAAAAAGTCAGTCAACATTTTTAGCCAAGATATGAGAAGACAAAAACTTGAACATGTTCTGACAACCGGAAAGATTTGCTGAAAGAGAGATGGAGAGAGGAATACAGCGTGAAAAGATTCTTGACAGTCTTGTGTCAGGACAGTTTAAAGATGGCCGCCCCACTTTTAACATGAACCAAAGAGGAGCAGAGTTCTGTTATCCGTACGGTGATGCATCCTGTCAGTTCAGCAAGTGTATGAGTCAAGTAGGACTTTCAAATCTTTTTGCTCCGATGAAATGGGTACAGCAGGTGGTGCATGAGTGGTTACACAGCATAAACATATTTGTTTTCTACAGGAATCCGAGCACTTTATCGGTACTAGAGGACTTGGATTGAACGCAACGGTGACTACATCGAAAAATTCATTACTTTTTCAGAATATATTCAAACACATGCGCGAGCGCGCGTGCGCGCGCACACACACACACACACACACACACACACACACACGCACGCACGCTCGCACGCATGCATGCACGCATGCATGCACGCACGCATGCACACACGCACGTACACACACACGCACACACGCACGAACACACAATTAAGGTTTTCATGTGAAGGCCCCCCCCACCTCGTAGTTATTTTTGCCCCAAAATATTGCCTCTGTGGTTAAGTGATAACCAACAACGGCGACACAATGAAAGAAATTAAACGACGACTATCAATTGCTCTTCAAAGACTAAAACAACTGAATAAATTATGGAATGGGACAGACAGAACTGCAAAAATTAGATTTTTAAGAGCATGCATCTTTCCCATTGCAACATACGCCTGTGAGACCTGGACACTTACTAAATAAGCTGAACAGCGCATAAATGCCTTTGAATATAAATGTTATAGACGAGTTCTAAGAATATCTTGGGTAAAGAAAAGAACAAATGCATCAATACGTGAAGAGCTGAATATTGAAGAAGGTTGGCTATTAAAAACGATAAAACAAAGAAAATTGAAATATGTTGGTCACTTGAAACGTCACGAAAGTTTGGAGAGAACAATAATGGAGAGGTATATGCCTGGGAAGAGAGGAAGAGGAAGGCCAAAGAGAAGATGGGTGCAGGATGTGGCGGATGATCTACAGATGGGTGTATCGGAAAGCGGGACATCTTGCTTGTGATTGAGAAGTTTTCTGGAAAGTTATTATGGGAGCGAGGTTTTGCAAAGGACATGCTACTGAATGAATGAATGAATGAATGAATGAATGATAGTTAAGTGATAAACTGTGATATGCCTGGAACGCCGCATACTTACCACACAGGCTTGTCACAAATAAGCCCACATGCATTGTTTGGCACTGACAGAACTAGAAGCAAGAAGTATAGTATTTTACAAAAAAATTGACCTCATTGACGTTTAATTTGTTAATAAAAGTATCTGTTGCATCGTTATGAAATTTTCCCTGCCGTCTTATATTTACTCCCGCCAAAGGAATATGTCTTATATAGGTCCAAAGGCTACTGATATAGTGGAAAGCGGCTCAATTTCTATGTATTGTATCTACACCATTACTACTATTAGTGTTGGAACTCTTCGCTGGCTGCTGAGGATAGGGAGGAGCGCTTATGGGAATGGCCCGAAGGCTGTGATGTCGGTTTCTCAATCAATCAATCAATCAATCAATCAATCAATCAATCAATCTACGCCAATAGACGGTCTAGTTGCGAAGGGGTTCTTGATGCGATTCGTGATCTCGTATACCCGCTTTTTGCGCCCGATTTGGCAGCAAACCGCGTTGCGCTGGTTTTTTACGAAATGGTATGGGTGCCGGTCGTTCAGAAAGAAAGGCAAACTAGTGAGTAAACGTGTGAAGTCATCAACAACAGCACCTCTGAAGTCGGAGTGGGCTCGCCTGAATGGCGAGGGACACCGGTAATAGGGAAAGCAAGCCCACACGCAAAAGTCAGTCCTTTACTACTTTAAACAGTGTGTAAGGACTACGCTGGAGTTTAAGCGAGCGAACAAAAAGAAGAAGATCAACATCCGCAAAAAATGCTGGTGTTGACTGCAAACTTCATGTAAAGGATATGCAACTACGCTAATAAACTTGTTTTACAGTAATGCCCTGAACATTTCCGTTCCACTTTGTGACGTGCTTCCCATAAGGATTTCCCGTGCACCACGGGCAATATTCATTATTGAACACTGATGTTTCCATCTGAAGGTGTAATACAGTTCATATTATGCACTTCATCTCCGACCCGTAAATTATATACTGATCCACATATCCACAAATCCAAACATTGAGATCTGATGTACATCATGATAAGGTTATATATGCTAAATCACTCAATTTTCCCTGAGACGGTTACTAAGTTATGGATTTTTACACGAGGGCAAACATTTGTGAACGCACTGTAGAAACTAGAGGACAAACTAGGCAACACAATTGAACGATATAGTTACCGACCGGGATTCACCTCCAAATGACGACAGCGTCATGTTGCAGGAACAAATGTATTTCGATGCATTACCAACCAGACACGACTCACAGAGTCTTAGCAGATGGGGTGGCTTATTGGCTTGCTCCAAGATTTGTGTTGCCAATGCTGAAAGCTGTTGCTGTTTGCGTGACTGTCGGGTCGCGGTCATTCTCCGATTTCGTGATGAACTCATGACGTCACAGAGTCAGTCACGTGGTGTCTGGAAAGTAGGTTGTTTCTGAGTGTGAGGTGGAAAAGAGTGCTGGAAGAGAGGAGACGAAGTAGAAGCAGCAGAAGAAAGAGGAGGAGGAGGAGGAGGAAGAGGAAGAGCGGAGGAAAGAAAGAAAGAAAGAAAGAAAGAAACAAGGTGAGGAAGCTATTGAAGGAAGAAGAAGAAGGAGGAGGAGGTGGCGCTGTGGAGAAGGAGAAGAAGAAAAGAAAGAAAAGAATAATGAAGAAGTATCATTGAAGGAAGAAGAAGAAGAAGAAGAAGAAGAAGAAGAAGAAGAAGAAGAAGAAGAAGAAGAAGAAGAAGAAGAAATAGTAGTAGTTATCGGCCTTGTAATATTGTTGCTTTTCTATTCAATGTTTACTTTCCATTCTTTCCTTAGATATTAGTTTCATAATGTTATTCTGTCTTATTACTTTTTTTTAAAATGGACACACCATTTTAACTAATTAATTTTAATGAACCCTAAATATTTGATTTTTCACGCGTTATTCTAATTTCGTTAATCTCCCTAGGCAGTTTCCTGCCATGAGTCTACAAAATGTTATAGCCTTATCACATCACAGACCGTTAACAGGTAACTGATTCGGGACAAGTCAGTTACATATCCTCTACATCAGTGGTTCTTAACCGTTTTTGGCCCGTGCCGCTCTGCACCATATTTTTAGGACGTCATTCCCCCCTCACCATACTTTTAGAACGTCCCCCCCCCCCCCTTTTGTATTTCCTGCCTAAAAATTTCTCCCTGCCCCTACACAGTATACGTAATAATTGAAGCTAACTTTAATAGCACATACTAAAACAAGTCTAGACATCTACATAAAATGTCATTTGTGGATCTACTTACGTTATAAAATGAATTTCAGAAGGGTGATACGTACAGAACCGTAAAGTATGAAGGGAAAAACAATATAAGTAATCGGTTCTTGTATTAATACAATCTAGAAATAATCTTAATTTCCCCCCCCCCCCCCTGAAACCCTAAAATTCCCACCTGGGGGGGGGGGGGAATTCCCCACCGGTTGAGAACCACTGCTCTACATTGACGTGGCAGTCAACCTCAGCGTTATTTGGCTGTTTGTGATTTCTTGGCAAGTTTACCTTTAGCATTTTGCCATTGCTTTCTGAACGACCAGATCTCTTATACCTTTGTATGGAAACCAACGCAAGGTAGTCTGGTGCCAAATCTCCTGCAGCTGTGGTTTGAACGCGGTATACCGGATTGCGAATTGCATTTGTAAATTCTTCGCTACAGAGCCGGCGTCGGGATAAATTAAATTCAATGAAATAAGCAAGACTTCTGGGTCGAAGAAAAACAGCTGTATGGGAAAGAGTAGGCACAATATCGGCCAGAGAACGAGGTCTCATGTATTTATAAAAGGAGACAAAGGGCATTTGATGTCAAACACTTGGTTCTGGTAGCGTGGTCGTTTTACTTATTTCATTCTAAGTAAGGTCAGAGACAAACTTATGTAAGCGTGTTTTTGCTGAGTGGCTAACCTTGAATTACATCGGAAGAGTTCAAGGTAGTTTATACAGTCACGCGAGACTAGATTAGAAGCAAGTAAATGTAAGATATTTCGGTGAAATATATCATATTGAGAAAAAAAAACCGCATACTATCAAATGAAGAACGTTTTCTGCAATAAGTCACTGCATGTGAAAGTTAGAAAAATCAAATCAAATCAACTTTATTTCAAAAGGGCAAGAACATTTCAAATATTGGGCACGCAGGCCCGTCTTACATTCGGCCCTTTCAATCACTCATCTTTCGTTCCTCAATGGTGCATTATACATTTACATAGGGAGAAAAAAAAACATTGTCAAATGAATGTTGTAAACATGAACAATGCAAATTACCATGTTATGAGGCACATCTCCCACACACCCACACATCACCCCCCCCTCCTCACACACACACACACACACACACACACACCCAGGGACACATAATACCCCACCAACCGACCCATGCCCCTCCCACAATCCCCCACCCACACACACACTCCCCTCACCCGTTCCCCCAACCCACACACACTCACCACCCACACAAACACCCCCCCCCCCCTCAACACATACATCCATATATCCCGCACCCACCCACATACACATCCTAACCCACACACCAATCCCCCACTCACACATCCTTTACCCACCCCCCACCACCCATCCCCCAACCACACCTCCATCGACCACACATTTCCCACCCACACACACATCCCTCACCAACCCACACATCACGCACCCATTCACATATCCCCAAACCATACACACACATCCCCACCAACAGACATCTCCCTACCCACAAAAACACATCTCCCTACCCACCTATATATCCCCAATCCACACACACACACACACGCCACCACCCACACATACATCCACACCCACCCACACTTGCACTAACTCACATCCCCCACGACACACATATCCCCCCACCCGTACCATACACATATCCCCCACCCACCCGATATTCCCCACCCACACACCACACACAGGTATCCCCCACGCACACATCCCACACAGGAAATAGAAATAGAAATTGGTCAAATTGGTTCGAAATAGAAATAGAAATAGAGGTCTTGCATGTTACATAGAACCAGTTTTAACATACGGCTGCGAATCCTGGACAGTTAGTAAACAGATGAAAAAATCCCCGGAAGCCTTGGAAATGTGGTTTTATATAACACTGAAAATTAATTCGACAGGCAAAATGAGCAATCGTTTTCAGAGAAGAGTAGTAAAGACAGATTATCACAAATATCAGAAAGAGGCAGTCATCGTCATTTGGCCACGTTAAGAGAAGACAAAAACTGGAACATGTTGTGATAACCGGAAAGATTTGCGGAAAGAGAGATAACGGAAGACAGCGTGAGAAGATTTTTGACAGTCTTGTGTCATGGCACGAATTGATCCAGGACATCGGAGATCGTAATTTGTGGAGAAGCATTATCGTCCACGCCAGCCGGCAAGGCACTGGATAGTGATATTATATTGAGTAGCAACCGCGTTAGCATAGTTGATAGAGAGCTACGATGGTAGTGTCATGAGCGCAGTCGGACGAAGGTTAGACTTTTGCATTTGTTATCTCGTGAAGTAATTAGTAAGAGACAGATTGACCAACCATTCCTCGTTGCATACAGGCCTACAAAATGTAGAGAACTGCTTAGGTACAAATTAATTACTAGGGGTCGTCAAATGAAAACCTTAAAAGTGTGATAGAAATTACAATAGCTATGCCATTGTCAATATTGTTGTTACGGATATCAAGAGTGTTAAGCACGTGACATCACAGTGCAGACGAACACGGTGACGCCAACAGGACAGTTTACAGATGGCCGCCCCACTTTTGACATGCACTAAAGAGGAGCAGTGTTCTGTATCCGTTTCTTTTTATTAGTGAAGGGGTGAAATATGTAGAAATTCATAGGCGAATGAAGGTCCAGTATGGTGACGCATGACTGTCAGTCCAGTAAGTGTGTGAGTGGAGTAGGAAGTTTCAAAACTTTACCGTCCGATCAAGATGTACAGCATGTGGTGTATGAGTGGCTACACGCACGACAAAGAAATTTGTTTTCTACAGGAATGCAAGCACTTTATCGATGCTGGGAGACTTACATTGAACGCAGTGGTGACTGCATCCAAAAAATGATACATTTGTTCTGTACTTTTTCAGAATATATTCACACGAAGCCGGCTTCCTGGCCTAGAGGTTAGCGACTTTTCTCCGTAATCTCGTATACTCTCGTAAGTAACGTGACAACGGTGAGAATCATCAGTGGTTCGAATAGCGTCGGTAACTTACGGGGTATGTGAGCAGCCGCTCAGAAAGCAATGGCAAACTACTGAGCGTAATCTTGCCAAGAAATCAGCAATCAACTGAAAGATGTCTGATGTTGACAGCAATGTCCTGCAAACAATTCATACGAAAAAAATGTAAGGTTTTCATTTGAAGCCCCCTGGTATTATCATATTGAGAGCCCAGGTAGCGCCTCTTCGCGAGGTAGTAATGTGAAAAGCTAATCCACACGGAAATATCATCCCAGCGCACTGGAAGTACTAGCACGTGCATAGACTACGCTTGAGTTCACAGATAATGAAAATCCCCCCCCCCCCCCCCAAAAAAAAAAAATAATCTGAATGCAGTGGAAGCGTGGTTTTTGAGAAAAAGGTTGTAACAACTATGGCGAACAGCGAAGAGAATACATCTCCCTGTACACTTTATAGTGAGTCTGAGATTACAGCGGGGATAACAAAAGACCCACACTCGAACAGCATTGTTGGATATCAGTGATATGTGTGTTATATGTGTTATGTGTGCTATGTGTTATATGTATGCTATGTGTGTATGTGTGGTATGTGTTATATGTATGGTATGTGTGGTATGTGTTATATGTATGGTATGTGTGTATGTGTTATATGTATGGTATGTGTGTATGTGTGGTATGTGTTATATGTATGGTATGTGTGTATGTGTGGTATGTGTTATATGTATGGTATGTGTATGTGTGGTATGTGTTATATGCATGGTGTGTGTTATGTGTGATATGTATGCTATGTCTGTATGTGTGGTATGTGTTATATGTATGGTATGTGTGTATATGTGGTATGTGTTATATGTATGGTATGTGTGTATGTGTTATATGTATGGTATGTGTTATATGTGTGGTGTGTATATGTGTGGTATGTGTTATATGTGTGGTATGTGTTATATGTGTGGTATGTGTTATATGTGTGGTATGTGTTATATGTATGGTATGTGTCATATGTATGGTATGTGTTGTATGTATCGTATGTGTTATATGTGTGGCGTGTGTATGTGTGGTATGTGTTATATGTATTGTATGTGTTATATGTTTGGTATGTGTTATATGTATGGTGTGTGTGTATGTGTGGTATGTGTTATATGTATGCTATGTGTGTATGTATGGTATGTGGTATATGTATGGTGTGTGTATGTGTTATATGTATGGTATGTGTGTATGTGTGGTATGTGTTATATGTATGGTATGTGTTATATGTATGGTATGTGTTATATGTGTGGTATGTGTGTATGTGTGGTATGTGTTATATGTATGGTATGTGTTATATGTATGGTATGTGTTATATGTATGGTATGTGTTATATGTATGGTATGTCTGTATATGTGGTATGTGTTATATGTATGGTATGTGTTATATGTGTGGTATGTGTGTATGTGTGGTATGTGTTATATGTATGGTATGTGTTAGATGTATGGTATGTGTGGTATGTGGTATATGTATGGTATGTGTGTAAGTGTGGTATGTATTTAATCGAAACAAATAATTCATCTCTTCACTTCAAATGGTATATAGCGCTGTACTATGCAACCAACATGTTGCAGCGAAATATGCCAGACACCAATTACCACTCTAATCTATTATTATTTATTTCCCTTGTTGCTACCTTTTTTCTTCGTCAGTCTTTATTTTTCGTGTTTAGTATCTATATTCATTGACCCACGATTATCAATTGGTGCCATGCCGATAAGCATTGACGGTCATGTTTCGCCATGTTTTTTTTCTGTCGGAGGCAAAAAGAAAATCCTATCCTGCACAGTTCGTGGCGCCTGCACTAGCCAGTCGGTCCTGTCTCTTGGTCTCTTCCCTCCGATCTTGCCAGTTTTCACCAAGTTCTGCAAGTCATTTCTTCTCATAACATGCCCAAACAATTTCGACTGTCTACGTCTAAAGTCTCTAGTCAGTTTACGATCTTCATTTGTTTCTTGAAAGACTTAATCATTGGTTTTTCTGTCTGTCCATGTTATTCTTTGCATTTTCCTCAGAAACCACACATGTCTCCGATATATGTGCTCTCATACCCAATGTATTGCGTTCGCTGTAAGTTCGCTGTATTTATTATTTCTTACTTTTCACGCCTTTCTAACTGTTTTCATTTTGTATTGTTTATGGCTTTTATATTTAAAAACAAGAATTTTCCATCTAATTCGGAACACAAGGGAACACCTACTACAGCCGTTCTCAACCAACTATACAAGCCCCTGAAACAAAAACAGCAAATCGACACTTTTATAACAACACTGTTAAACTTGAAAGACTTTTTCAGTGATTAACTTTAGCATTATGATGATGTTAATGCTATACAATTCACATGAGCCTAAAGGACCCGTATATCACATGTATTACATACGTGCGTACGCTCGCACCGGCGCACAAACATGCTCAGATAATCGACACAGATAAAGACAGACGCTGTGTTCCTATTACTAACCGGGTCATGATCATATAAAAAGGTATCGACAAAAGGCATGCCCAAAGTCAATATCTGGAAATGTCCCTCCACGTGACCTCAGCGTGATAATGTGAAGCATAGTATGTGCCTTCAAACTTTGCCCCAGAAATCCGGTATAAGATTAAGTTTCCAAGACAGTGTGTTATATAATATCGGCGCACACTGCATGTTACAGACATGATATGGGTTGGGTTAACTGGATGGCGAGTTGTGAATCACCTGCGAGACCAAGTGTTAACTCTTCAGTTTAAACATTGGCGTTCGTGTTTTCTATACCCCGTGAAGGGCTTGCATCTGTCAGAATGAGATTAGTTTAGAGACTCTTGTCCCCACCAGATACCAAAATACTCCTTTTTGTCACGACTTGAAACCAAAAGGCTCCTTGCTGTCTCGACCTAATAATAAAAGACTTATTTTAGACCTGACTTATACGAAAATACCTCTTTTTGTCCTGAACTGATACTAAAATACTCCTCGCGACCACCGATAATAGGCCCGCCGGAGATATTGCTCGTCTGTTGCTGCAAATCTCCACCGACTGACTGAATAAGTAAAGAAACTATAAAAAGTACTGGTATTTCAATTGCGCTTGCGCTCCCACCTATTCTACACCCTTCAAGTGTCTTCACAAAGTCGGACTAGAGTCAAGCTCAACAGGGTCTCCTTTCCCGCTGATTCTTCCAAGCCCGTTCCCTTGGCTGTGGTTTCGCTAGATAGTAGATAGGGACAGTGGGAATCTCGTTAATCCATTCATGCGAGTCACTAATTAGATGACGAGGCATTTGGCTGCCTTAAGAGAGTCATAGTTACTCCCGCCGTTTACCCGCACTTGGTTGAATTTCTTCACTTTGACATCATCATCATCATCATCATCATCATCATCATCATCATCATCATCATCATCATCATCATCATCATCATCATCATCATCATCATCGTCATCATCATCATCATCATCATCATCATCATCATCGTCATCATCATCATCATCATCATCATCATCGATATCGTTACCATCATTATCATCACCATCATTTGTGTGTGTGCTACGAAGACTTTGGCCGAAACGTCCATTTCCCTACTTGTGATTGTATTCTAGTAAAGCGTCACGTCTGCTTCTCGTTGTTTTGTGACTCATTCAGCTATTTTCGAAGGTCGCTGTTGATAAACAATCGCATTGTGATGCTTTTTTAAGTCGTTAACTGATTAGATCCAGTCAGCCCGACATGTCCTGTGACCTAACTATTCAAGTATTGATCTATTTGTCGTCCCCTTGCTATTTTCCCATATAACACGCCAGCTGTCACAACTTTTCCGAGTGTATTTCTCCTCATAACAAATAACACAAAATCTCCACTATTCAGTTTGTGTAACCAATTTACCATTTACATGTGTTGCTACAGCACGACACAAATTCCATGCCATGAAATGTTTCGCATACTAATTATATTTCAGACACGTCGACTGTCGGTCACTAAGTTCTTCAGTGTATGTATTTCTCCTCATGACAAACAACACAACATCTCGATTGTTTAATTTTTTTAAACCTAATTTGCCATTTTCAAGAGTTGATACACACAAGTTTCATTCCATGAAATGTATTTCATCCTATTTACATTTCAGACACGTCAGCTCCTTTAACCTGCTCAACTTGCTCACGTGTGTTCATGACAGCTCGCGGTCTCCTGCACCACGTCCAGGAGGTTCACCAGATGCTGCTGTGTCTTCAGAAAGGTCCCCTGCTCCTGCCGCACAAGGAGATCCGGCCACCTCCAGCCCACTCAAGTTGTAATGGCCTGGAGTTGACGCGTCCGCAAGCAGAACAACATGGCTGCTGTTTCCCCAGCTCGCCATCTTCGTGTGGTCAAAACGATCAGCCAACAGATCTATCCATGACCTGTTCCAACTCCCTCGGAAAGGCACGCATCACTTGTAGCGAAGACAAATGCCAGATTACGTTAGAACCAGCAGGCGGCGTTAAGCCTATAAGCTCAGCTACTGCGTTGCCAAAGAAAAGAAAAGTTTTATTTCAACAAAATTCTAGTTTCGGCGGAGAGAAATTTGATCACCCAGCTGCCTGTAGTAACAGAAACAGAAATAACAACAGCCATGAGGATACTGGCTGTACAGACAGCTATGAAAATAATTCGGGTCCGACGACTGGCAAGGAAGCAGACGACAATGAAGTGTCAATATGCGTGACTGCGGAATACCAGCAGGATACTCTGTGTTGTGTGTCATTGAGTACAGAGAAAAAAGAGCACGACAAACATGCACAATTAAAACGTCTTTTACAGAACAAAATTCCAACAGCAGAACCCGAGGAGTTTCAAGAACAAGAAAGCTGTGCTAAAACTACAACTGGTGATTACGAAGTTCCTTTGTTATCACCGTCAAATCTGGACTCTGATGTCTTGAGGGCAACAGCTAATGAAACCTCATTGAAAGATAGTAACCACCAAGGAGTTTTCAATGCAGCATCATCTACGGGTCCTCATGATACGTCTTCTAAATTCCATAAAAGCAACAATGTTTCAAGGCTAGCAATGGAAGCAAACACTGACCGCCTCTTTCAGACATCTATCGCCTCCGAGAGTTTTTCAGAAGAACTCAATATTTTGTCTCTTCAACACGAGTCCTCACATTCTTCTTCTAAACAGCCGAAGCATCACAGATTAGATGATTCAGGTACATCAATACAATTATCTCCGCGTCTTTCAATGCCTGAAGAGAACAACACATTCCCACCCCAGATTTCCTTTAGCTGTCCTTCGTTGAACGGCAGTGGAAAGGGCAGCATCAACTCAGATTCCGAACACTGGAACAATATGTTCCTTGGTGACGATCACAATATTCAGCCCATGCCAGGGATAACACCTGTAATGTCATCAACGTTGGTAGCCATCAACTCACTTTGCACAGGCATTGCCCAGAATGAAACAATTAAGTTAAAGAATTCCTTAAGTTTTCAAGCTCCCTCTACACCAGTCTCCGACCAGGCCACTTTAGACATTTACAACGACCTCCCATTACTTACACATCACCATGGCGACCACTCGATTAAACAACAAAGTGACAACACAGCGAGATTTGGCGAGGGTCTCTTGAAACGTCTAGACCAAAACACACCGAGTCATATGAGTAAAGTTCAGTCTAAACTGCCAGAGCCTTCAGTTTCTGTCATTGCCGATCTGACCGGAGGTCATCCATCCATTCAACAGTGGCTGAATGTTCATAATCAGGATTACCCAAATCTTACTGGAACCGGTTCCACAAATTGGTGAGTAGCTTCCCCCCCACACACACACGCACTAACGCACGCATGCGCGCGCGCACGCACACGCGCACAAGCACACACATACATATACACGCGCGCACAAGGGAGCCTCCGTGGCGTTGTGGTTAAGCCACATGCTTCGCGATCCCAAGGTTATGTATTTGATTCACGAGTGCAGTTTTCTCGGAGACTACTGGGGGTCGTTGCTGGAGACATAGAGCTCGTGCTTTGTACGATGCTTTCGGCAGGCTGCACTGCAGAAGGAGACCCGAGTCATATGGGATAAAGCCCGATGCTATTGGGTCGAGACCCTTTATACATTTAAACACACACAAACACATACAACACACAAACAAAAATACGAACACGCACAAACACGCACACGCCAACACAAAGAGACACATCCACCAACACAGACACACACAAACACACACAAACAAACACACACAAGCACACACACAACCATACAAACAGAAACACGAACACCCACAAACACACACGCCCACATAAACAGACACATCCACGCACACAAACACACACACACACACACACACAGAAACACACACACCCCACACATGCCCACGTACATATATCCAGCCTCCCAACGTCCTTAAAGGCAACAATATTTCCAGACTAACAATGGACGCAAACAATGACTGTCTCATTAGTTCATCTGTCATCTCAGATGTTGAGATGTTGAGAGTGCCTGCTTTGTACTTGATGCTATATTCAACAGCCAGCGACGAGAGAGAGAGAGATAGAGAGAGAGAGCATGCAGTGAAGAGGATGAGTGAATAAAGAGAGAAGGTGGCAGAGAAATAATATAGGGATTGGCCAGCCGGCAGCACTGCAACTGGTACCATTAGCATTGGGACTCATCGCTGGTTGTTGAAGATGAAGACCGAGCATGTATGATAATGTACCGAGTGTTGTGATGCCGGATCTACACATACGGGAAGTCGTGGCTCAGAGACTAGCACTCTTGCATGGCGATCAGGTGGTAATATGATCGAATCCCCATTAAGGCGAGGATTATTTAAAAAAATAAAATACACGTTGGCTTTCTAGGTCGTCCTAGTCTCAAATTTGCACCAGGAAGTGTTCTGTGAAATAAAGGCAGTGGGCGTGGCATTGGCTATATCGCCGACCATGTATTGATGGATCTATACAAATATACGATAAGAACCATATACCAAAAACGCATAGAAGCATAGAAAAAAGTGGCTTAAAAGTCGACAGGGTTGTCTTCATTGCACCGAGTTTTTATCCCATATGACCCAATCTCTATTAGCAGCGCAGAAGGCGTCGCTCAAAGCACGTGCTCCGTAGCTCCAGCGACGACCCACAGGAGTCTCCGAAAAAATTCACTCGTGAACCGAAGGACGCGACCCGGAATCGAACCCACAACCTCCAGAGCCCGACTCAGACGGCTTTACCACTTCGCCACGGAGACTCCCTACCTAAAAGCATAGAAATAAAGTATACCAATTTGCCAAAATTAAACATTTCCTTGACGAAAACACAAGAAAGATATTCTATACTTCCCACAAGCAAACACGTATTGATTATTTCTCCACAATCTGAGATGGATTCTCCAAATCTTTAACAAAACGCTTTTATTCGCTCCAGAAATGGGCAGTGCGTTTAATTAATGGTGAAAAGTTTATTGACTATTCTAACCTACATAAACGTCTTCAGATACTGCCACTCCACAAACGACTACTTTTTAATAAGGCTAAACTAATTCCCAAAATCCTATTTCAAAATGTTTCAAGCTACCTTTGGCCATTGTTTAAATATAACGCAAGACATACATTGGCACCTTGCCGTCTTGACAGACGATAGTTTGTGCTTTAAAAAGGCATAATAACTTTTAACTATGGCGGTAGCGAGTGTGACTGATAAGGCCAATTTGCGCTGTAAATGTCCGTTCACAGTGGGTGCATGTGAACACGTGGTCATTTCCACCATCATGCACCATCTTACGTCTCAAACGCTTGGTGTGTGACTTTTCTGCAATAATTTTCTCCTTTGACTTTATTCCATTTCTGATATTTGCCCTCCATGCAACACGTTCAGCAGCGACTTGCTCCCAATGTGCATTATCAATGCCTGTATCAATCATGTCCCGCTTACACACATCTTTGTATCGTAGTAGAGGCCGACCCTGAGATCTCTTACCCATCTGTAATTCACCAAAAAAGATATCCTTTGGTATTCTACCATCATCCATCCTCCTAAGATGTCCTATCCATCTAAGTCTACGAAGACTGAGCATGGAATAAACTGTCACACAACCTGATCTTTCCAATACTTCAGTATTTGTGATTTTGTCTTGCCACTTAATACCAAGAATTCTTCGCAGACACCGCATATGAAAGCTGTTTAAGTTGTTCTCTTGGTGTGAGTAAGTTGTCCAGGTTTCACTGCCATAGAGAAGAGTACTAAGGACACAGGCTTGATAGACAAGGACTTTGTTTTGGCAGTAAGCTTCCTGTTCTCCCAGACTCTTTTTCTTAACCTGTTCATTGTTGTTGCTGCCTTACCAATCCGGATGTTGATTTCCTGATCTAGGGATAATTTGCTATTTACCACTGATCCTAGATATGTAAAATGGTCTACTATCTCTAGTTCGGCGTCGTCAATAAAGATTGATGGTACCCCATGTGCACCTTGTGACATAATCTGTGTCTTCTTTTTGCTAATTGTTAAACCAAATTCAGAACAAGCATTGGAGAATGCAGATAGTAGACATTGCAATTCTTCCTCAGAGTGGGTCGTAACTGCAGCATCATCTGCAAAAAGCAACTCTCTGATCAGTACCCTCCTAATTTTGGTCTTAGCCTTCAATCTCTGAGCATTGTAGAGGCCACCATCTGAGCGTGAGTGAATGTATATACCACCATCCTGATCATGAAATGCATATTTCAGTAGAAGTGAAAAGTATATTCCAAAGAGGGTGGGAGCTAGTACACAACCTTGCTTAACTCCACTCTTGATTTCAAATTCTTCAGAAGTTGCACCATCAAACTTGATTATACCCTTCATGCCTGTGTGGAACGATTCCACAATGGACAGAAGAGTTGGTGGGCAGCCAATCTTCTTCAGTGCCTTGAACAGACCCTCACGACTGACCAAATCAAATGCCTTTGTGAGGTCGATGAAGGCAATAAACAGTGGTTGATTCTGTTCACGGCATTTTTCTTGCATTTGTCGCAATGAGAATATCATATCAACGCAAGACATAGCGAACGACTAAATATACTTTATGTCCCTAAACCTAGGATAGACATATAAAAAAGCTTAGCATACTCTGCAGCTCAATTGTGGAACAATCTTCCAAAAGAAATCAAGGACACCACCAATCATTATACATACGTTCGCAACCTGTTTGAACACTACCTCATTACAGATTACATACCCCCATAAACAAACAACAACAACAACAAAACAATAATAATGGTAAATTATCTCAGACGACAACTAGCCAATAAACATTCCCATATGATGGCACGTTACACCTTCCTTGGGTATTTATAATGCCCATTTTAAACATTGCCTCAGTGAGTCATGTATTATTGTTTATTTTTCATGCGTTTTAATGCTTATTGTTCTTTTGTTGTCAAAGATTAGCTTCATAAGTGATATTGGATGAAAGAATGCATGAGAGGAAATAGAGAAGAAGGGCAGAATGTCAGACGGGCCTGCGTGCCCAATTCTTAATCCTTTGAAAATAAAGATTGTTCGTTCGTTCGAAAGGGGTGACATGGAGCGTAGGTTTGTTAAAGAAAATATGTACCACGATGAAGATTCTAAATTATCACCATCGGGCCGGCATGTAATTTTGCTAGCTATTGCGCTACCATAACTCCCACATATGTACTTTACACGGTCCAATTTGCACATCTTAGGCGCATTGGACTTATGGTGCTAAACCCATAGGTGTAATGACCACTCAGAACTCAGTGGGTGATGTGGTCGTATCGCGCCATACACTTACGCTGAATGTCCATTGAAGGACGTTGCGAGCAACAACATGTTTATTTTCAAGGTAATTTTACGTTCAGTAGTTCTTCAGTAGTTGTAGGTTATGGTCTCCACCTTCATGACGGTAGGCAGAGGATCTCTTTTTTTTTGAGGAGACAATGGCTTCGGTCACTGACCAGTATGGTCACTGCTAGGAAGGAAAGCAATGGCAAACTACCTTCTTTATAGATGCCAAGAAAATCATGTTGTGTGGACTCATCGATAATCAGAGAAACGGCGTAAATGGGTGATCCATAGGAGCAGCCTCGCCCGGTAGGGGTAGTCATGCGCACGTGCAGCAGAAAAAAACTATTCCAAAAGTAAAGAAAGTGGGTCGTAAGACATGGATGACTGAAGAAATTTTACAACTAATGGAAACAAGAAGACAGAACAAAAATAACCCTGCCAAATATGAAGAAATTCACAGAAAAGTCAGAACCTAATGTAAGGAGGCAAAAGAAACATGGCTTGAGAAAAATTGCAGAGAAATTGAAGAACACAACAGTAAAAATGCGAAACTAATGCACAAAATAATTCAGGAGCTTACTAATCAAAGAACAAGTACATCAGCATTCTGCCTAAAGACAAAAGATGGAAGAGTCATAACAGAAAAAAGATCAGATCTTACGTGTATGGTCAGATTACGTGAAAAACCTTTATGACGATAACAGAGACGTATTGTAACAGAGTAGCTTAGGAGTAAAGAGTTAAGGAATGCTGCGCATTCCTTGACTAGTGGGAAAACCATAGTAAGTGAACGTGTGTGCACGAATGAAGAAGTGTATCTAGGCTGGGACACACGTCACTTGGGGGCCAGCTAGCAAGAAGGCAGGAACATGTAAACATCGGGATTTGATTTGAGCTTACCATCATTATGCGGTAGTTGAACGATTCGACTAATAAAGAATGTTCTAAACAACGGAGTCTTGTGTGCTGTACGATCACGTGCCTACTAACCTGTATGTAACACTGTAACACAGGTTGATTTGGTGCCTTTGACCTTAAAGAACAACATGGGATGTTGAAGAGAGAGTTACCGCTATGGAATATTGTTGTGTCTGGGCGTCTGGAGAAGGAAGATTTTTTAAGTAAATAATAATAAGAAACGCAACAGCTAAAAGCCCGCCCAGGGGTAGTTGTTGTGGGTTCTCAGTGTATTTCTGTTTAAAAAGGAGATCGATTTCTCAGGACAGATCAGAAGGTTTGATTGTTAAACTTAATTTTTTGAAAGACTGATGTTTTTATCTGATAAATAGTATGAAATAACTTGATCACTACCAACGATAATTGAATAATGAGATCAACTAATGCCGTTTTGCCTCAAAAATTAGTACACAAGGTTATCAGAATGAACTCGCTGATTACATGTTACAACTTATGAAATTTTGAAGTATCAGAAATGATTTGATTTCAACAGTACGATAACCTGCTCCAAACAAAACTCCGAGTAATACAAAGAATGGTGAAAATTATGAGTTTTAACTCATTGGACTGTTGAAGGTGAAGTCAAGGTTATGTTGCAAATTCCATAGTTATTGAGTCGAGATCTTCAATATTCCTTACAGTTACGTCACTTAAATGAAAGCATTGATGAAAATTATCTCAAGTAAAAAAATTGCTATGCTCAATTTAAACTGACAGTTGTTGGGATGCCACGTAACAAATAAGAGAGTGGATAGCGTCAGGTTTAAATCCAATTGTTGTTGAATGAATCATTTTTACGCTGAAACGTATGAAAATGCCAGATTGATGTTGGAAAGTAATTTTTGCTGAAACCATGAGCAGTTGTCGGTTGCGTGAAGGTGACCTTGATTGACGGGAATTAAAGTCCAACGCATACAGTTAATCGAGCAAATAATCAAGCAGTCTTATAGAGAGCGTTATATCGAGCACAATCAACGTCAGGAAAATAATTGGAAAGAACTGACTTCGACTTCGATTGAATTAAGAAATCTAAAAGGCTCTTCTTTGTTCTGCTCATTTCGACGGTGTCGATTAGAGTCCTTTGTTTTGTGGTGTAGGTATTTCGGCATCAGGATTTCATTTAAATTCTTTTATTAGGATTCGGGATTACAACGGAAAATTTTCTTCGTCAGGATCTTCGATTGGAGTATTTAGTTAGTATAGTTAGATAAATAGGTAATATTAGAGTAATTAATTGAACAGATTATATATTGTTGCTGAATTTGAAATTAATATTGTTTGAAATATTTGTATATTGCTTGATAATTTCCAGTACAGATTTTAGGATGCAACCCCAAGATTTTTCACAGGTATTGACTGGAGTTGGCGGGGCAATAGCAAGGTTGGATGCAGTGTTAAGACAACAAAATGTAAGCAGTGATGTTGAAAGATTTAGTGGTCAGGCAAACCAGTTTAAGAAATGGGTCATTTCTATTGAGAAACATGCGTATTTAGTAAACGCTACAGATGAGGAGAAAAAGAATTTGGCATACAGAACAAGTACAAGTCCAGTTTCTGACCACATAAGAAGAAAGTTAGAAGCAGCAGAAGGTGAAACCTGGGAAGAATTTAAAGATGATCTCGCAAGAAAATATGCTGAAATTACTGATCCACAACACGCATTTTCAGTATTGAGACAGACTAGACAAAACAGTACAGAAAGTGTTCAGCTATACAGTGACAGGTTAATTAATTTAGCTGAAGAGTCATTTTTAGGACAGAATGTACGAGCTGAAGAAGTAGAACGGATGTTAGTAGGGATTTTTGTTGATGGGATTAGGTCAGATGGATTGAAATTTAAATTATTAAGAGAGAATCCTGCAAGATTGTCACAAGCGGTAGATATCGCTATACAAGAGGAAAGCTTGAGGAGAAGGTTTAGATTAAGAGTAGGACGAGAGTTAGGTAGTAGTTCGGAAGATAGAATTGAAGAACCTATGGAAGTAGGACAGTATAGACATAGAAGAAGAGGGAACGTAAAAATGGATGAATTGATCCATCCATTCAGAAGAAATACAGCACAAGATACATTCACTAGATAAAATGAGAAAGTCTGTAAGAGAAACGGTAGGTAATACAAATAACACAAATATGGTTTGTTGGAGTTGTGGTCAGAGGGGACACGCTTTTGGATTGTGTAGTAACAGATGTGCTCAGTTTAATACACAGAATAGAAGTGTGAATAGTAGAACAAATGGGAGTTTTCGAGAAATGCAAAGAAGACGTGGAGTTAATCAAACTAGCGCAGAAATTATGACACTGGTAAGAAATTATAGAAGACAACGTAGTCGAGGTTTCCAATCGAATGGCCAGTATGATACCATTACGCCAAGGCCACATCAAAGCTCAACCTGCTTTAGAAAACAACCGCTTTATAACAACGACAGAAACTGTCACAGATGGAATGTAAACGACGTAACGAGAACACGAAGGTATGAAGAGAGACAACATGGCAAGCCAGAGGATAATAGTTGGCAGAGACAGAATTTTTATAAGAAAAAATGGAACTGGCCATCTAATAGTGAGGAGCAGAAAACATTACGAAATCAATGGTTTGAAATCAGAAGATTGAGATATGCACTCGCAAAGTCAAACAAAGGAGAAAATCAGCATCAGACTAATAGAACCTTAGCTGATGATCGACAGGTATTTTCAATTTTTAGGGGTAGACAGGAAAGAGAGACACAGACGCAGGCAGGTAATATGATAGAAAATAGTACGCAGACTCAGGTAGATATTGTAGAGAAAAATACCCAAGTAAGGGGAACGCAGACTATTAAGACGCTAGAAGTTGCAGCACCACCTCAAGTGAAATTTGATAAGGTTGCGCCAGTCAAAATTAAAGAGGATGTTTCGGCAGAACGTAAGCCGCCGTTAAAACCAAGAAACCCCAGGATGAAAATTAGAAAAAGTGCTGGGACTAGGACTGCTGCGACCAGTCTATTAGTAAATGTAGGAGATGACACGACAGAGGCATCAGACTTGTCAGAGTGGGACGTTAAATGTATTCCCGACCGGAGGGGTGGTACTAGAAGTAAGAAAATTGGCAGGGGTGATAGTTCCAACTATAAGGATGTTGCTTCCTCCTCTACAGCATATAGTAAACAAGCTGGGAGAACAACTATAGTTAGTGATTACTCAGAAGATGAAATAGCATGGTATAACCGATATAAGACCTATATAAGACATTACCAAAAACAGTCATGACAGAGGAAAATAACATGTATGACGATTATATTAGTGAAGAATCAGTCAAGGAAAATATAGAACCACCATTTATGAATACAAGACAGGCAGTAAAAAGAAAGTTGGATAGACAGAAAGAAAAAGAAATTAAGAGGCAAAGGAAACTTAGAGTGAATTCTTCAAGTGGTGAAGATATGCCGCTATTTGAAAATTTGTTGAGACGGCAAGACAGGAAAATTAGATTGGATTTAGAAAGGAAGAAAGTAGCGGTGGCTAGTAATGGTTATACAGATGGGGAACAAGAGATGGATGAAAAGTCAGAAACTGATGAAGAAGCTGATATGAAAGATGTTAGCTCTCCTCGGGAGGATAGCGACATTGATGTAGATATTGCACTTATCGAAAAAAATTTGAAGTTATTAAGAAAATGGAGAAGAGGTAGATAAATAGCGTGGTGGAATATTCTGCAGATGGCAGATAGAAGAAGTTTGACACGATATTTTTGTGTTTACAAGGAAGGTATTATTATTGGTATATGTTTTATGATCAGGTTGGTTTTTAAGTTATATATGTTTGATTAATGTGTGGGGATAAAAAAGGATGTCAAAGAATGAGGGGATTGATATGGTTTAGTCAATTGTTTGAACTTCAATTGCGCTTTATGAAATGAATAAGTTGACTTAGCTGCTTATGTTTACAAAACTTTGGTTTTATTGAGTTAACCTGAGTGTGTTTAAATGATTATTAGTTTGACGTTCAGTTAGAAGAAAAATGAAGTGTTTTTTTTTTTTTGGAAACAGATGACTTAAAGTAGTTGAGTCGTTCGCAATGTAAATAGGAGCTGGGTTGAACAGCGTTAAATGGGAGAATAGGGGGGAAATGCCAGGTTGAGTTTTGGCAGAAGAAGACTGTACTTAACAGTATTTGGAGTTTTTTTTTGAAGGAATGGTAAACTTGAACTTGACGAGGTGAATAATACAAAAGCTGGTAGTTTTGGATTAACATATTTTTTTGATAATAACAATTATTATTGACGGAAACTGAAGATAAATTTTGAAACTTTATTTTTATAAAGTTTTGAGAATGTATGGGAAGAGAAAGGTGATTACTTCTTACTTTCTTACTTTTTCCTTACTTTTATTATTTTTAGGTGCGCACCTACCAAATCTAACTACCCACACTAACTATTTTTTTTCTGTCTATCCTAGAATAGTGAGAATGTGAGAATGTGAATAAGGGAGAATTAAAGGATAAGGGGAATATCTTCAGTTTTGTCAATCATAATTTAGATGGTTAAATTTTAAAAGCGGTTCGCTTATGGAGAATTTTGTAGGGAGTTTTCTAGAGAACTTTATGGAGAGTTTTGTAGCAAGTTTTCTAGAGAATTGTATAGAGAGTTTTGTAGCGAATTTTCTGGAGAACTTTATAACGAGTTTTGTAGAGAGTTTCGGTATTATTGTCTCTGGTTAGCATTTGGCTATGATGATGAGATAGGAGAATGAGAATTGAGTTAAGAATTATATGGAATTGTTGTATAGAGATGTAGAGTTAAGGGGTTAAGAGTTGGGGTTGAGATTTTTTCAAGGAAAAATTCTCCTTGAAGAAGGGGAGGTATTGTAACAGAGTAGCTTAGGAGTAAAGAGTTAAGGAATGCTGCGCATTCCTTGACTAGTGGGAAAACCATAGTAAGTGAACGTGTGTGCACGAATGAAGAAGTGTATCTAGGCTGGGACACACGTCACTTGGGGGCCAGCTAGCAAGAAGGCAGGAACATGTAAACATCGGGATTTGATTTGAGCTTACCATCATTATGCGGTAGTTGAACGATTCGACTAATAAAGAATGTTCTAAACAACGGAGTCTTGTGTGCTGTACGATCACGTGCCTACTAACCTGTATGTAACACTGTAACAGAACAGTATGATGTTCAAAATAATAATGAAGGACCAGCAATTTTGAAGATGGAGGTTCAGAATGCTCTTAACCATATGAAATCTGGCAAGACCCCCGGTTCAGACAGCGTCACAACAGAAATGATAATGCTTTAGAAGAATATGGAATAGATAAACTTACCAGTCTGCTTAATACAATATATGATACTGGAAATATACCTCGGCAGTTATGTAATTCTGTATTTATTGCAATCCCAAAGAAATCCGGAGCCTTGGAGTGTGATCAACATCGAACAATTAGTATAATGAGTCACATCACGAAGATTTTGCTAAGAATTATCATGCAAAGAGTTAAGAGGAAAATACAACCTGAAATAGGAGAAGAACAATGTGGGTTTGTAGTAGGCAAGGGTACAGTAAATGCTGTGTATATACTGAGCACCGTAATCGAACGTTCTATAGAAGTAAGCAAAGATCTACACCTGTGCTTTATTGACTACACAAAGGCTTTCGATAAAGTGAGACATGTCAGCATGATAAGGATGCTTGAGGATCTACAGATTGATGGAAAAGACCTTAGACTTGTAAAAAACATATATTGGAAACAACAAGCTGCCATAAGAGTCGATAATGAAGTAAGCCAATATCAGCCTATTAAGAGAGGTGTGAGACAGTCGTAAACTGATTAGAGACATTAGGCGTAGACAGTCACAATGTTTTGGGCATGTTATGAGAAGAAATGATTTGGAGGGCTTGGTGACAACTGGTAAGATCGAGGGGAACAGACCAAGGGGAAGACCTAGAAGCAAGTACCTGGATGGCTTGGCCTTGTGGCATGGTCGAGACAGAAACACGGAGCTGATCCACGACTCTGGTGATCGAGTGAGATGGCAGAACATGACCGCCCACGCTTACCGGCATGGCACATGATGGATGGATGGATGGATGGATAGAGTTCGCTCCGTGGCTAAAGGCTTGCGAACGCGGTTCGTGAGCCGGGTACCAGGCGTTAGAAGCTCAGCTGCGACCGATTTGTGCAGCAGACCGTGTAGCGCTGTGTTATAACGTGCTGGTATTGGAGCCGGTCGTTCAGAAAGCAATGGCAAACTACTGAACGTAACACTTGCCTAGTACATCAACAGCAGCTGAAAAATGCTGGTGTTGACTGCAACGTCCCGTAAGGGATACGTAACAAAAAAAAAGTTTGCCATTGCCGGTCTCTCTGGCCTAGAGGTTGCACGACTTTCTCCGTAATCTCGTATACTCTCGTAAGTAACGCGACGTTTGCGCGAGAATTGGTAGCGGTTCTCTCCGAGTCGGTGACTTAACGGGGTATTGAGCCGGTGGCTCAGAAAGCAATGGCAAACTACTGAGCGTAATCTTGCCAGGAATTCAACAATCAGCTGAAAGATGCTGATGTTGACAGCGATGTCCTGTGAAGGATTTGCGAACTAAATACAAAAGTTTGCCATTCCTTTCTGAACGAGAAGTCACCATCGAAGTTCAACTGGCCGGTGTTATCGTTGATTTCGCTAAACACAGACCTGGCGCAGAAACGCTAATCCCGTCACAAACACAAACCTCCGTCATAAAATAAACCTCCGTCACAAAACTAATCTCCGACTCAAACACTGTCATAAACACAGACAACCATCACAAACGCTAACTCTCGTCACAAACACTGACCCCGGTCACAAACATCTGGAAACATATGTCCTGAAAAATGGCTTCCCGTGCGATAAGTGTTACATTTATAATGAGATCTTTCTGTCACTGTCATTTACTGTATGGGAGAGGGGTCTTTCAGCCTGAGGAATTAAGGCCGCTTGGCTAGTGCAGTCGCCGCGAACTGTGCAGGTTAGGATTTTCATTTTGTCCCCGACAGAAAAAAATCCCACACCTTACCGAGGGATCGAACCCGGGTCTCCCGAAGGAGAGTCCGGCGTTGTAGCCACTCGGCCAGCCGCTCCACGAGATCTGAGATCTTTAGTTATCTAATAATTATGATTGTCTATATGATAACCCCGTGTCCTTTAGTGAATTGTTCTTGACACGTACATAGCAAAACGTTATAGTTATTGGCTTGATCAAATTCTACGGTTGGTCTCATTGATTTTATTTGCTTGGTTTTGTCCCTCAGGTCAGCCTCAGAACATCTGGATCCAGCAGTGTATGAGAACGTCGAACAGCCGAGTGTTGACGTTCAAGACGATACTGGAGCAGACAGCAAGGCAATAAAGAGACGCCGGTATCCGACCTCAAGGCCGTTCAAGTGCCCCAGCTGTGACCAGGCGTTCAACCAGAGGATTCACTTGAAGAAGCACATGAGCAAACATACAGGTATTTGAGCTGAGTTGAGGTGATCTGAGGGGAGGTGAGTTGAATTGAGTTGGGCTGAGTTGAGATGAGTTGAGTTGAGGTGAGTTGAGCTGAGTTGAGCTGAGTTGAGATGAGGTGAGTTGTGGTGAGTTGAGGTACGGTGAGTTGAGTTGAGTTGAGTTAAGCTGAGTTGAGTTGAGTTAAGAACCGACATCACAGCTCTCGGTGCATTCTCATACTTATTCCATTCTCTTTTTCAACAATGCACTTAAAACTATGGCTGCAATGGACATAGAGCAGAGAATGCTTTTCACACTATACCAGTACTTTATCCTCTCAGTAATTGATTATGGATTAGGTCTGCTCACTGTCTCAGAGAGTCAGCTGGTGAAGTTAGAGCGCATACAGAACGAAGCTATGCGGGTCATTCTTGGATGCACTAGAGACACCCCAGTAGTGTGTATGCGTTACATCCTTGGTCTGCCGACTATTGCTGGAAGACACAAGGTGATGCAGGCGAAGGCATATCTCAGAGTAGCTGCAGACACAGACCACCCACTGCATGAGGCGCTGGACGCAGTTAAGGGTCAGCGACTGATAAGAGGGAAATCATGGATGGCTCAGGCGGAGGATATGATCAGACAGGTGTGCCCCTTGGAGAACATTAGGCGTGGAGAGGAGTGGGTCAGAGTGCCAGCGGAGCAGTCAGACTTGTGCAGAGTTATAATCACATTAAGCCGGGAGTGCAGGGAGTGGCCAGCAGGGGCCACGGAAGTGGAAATCTAGCAACTAATTCAGGACAATGCTCACTCGAGTGATGTGATTATCTATACAGATGGTTCGGTGTCAAGAGGTGAGAGAAGTGGCTGGGGGTTCATAGCCAAAGCTAATGGTCGATGTTTGGGGCAGGAGAGCCTGGCATATGATACCACAACATCCAGCTTAAGAATGGAAGCGAAGGCAGTCACTGCGGCTCTCCGCTGGATGGAGAATACGACACACACACACATCGTGATTGTAACTGACTCAGAAAGCATGCTGACGAGGGTGAGGACGGGCAGACTTCGTGCGGAGTGGCTTGCTTCGCTTCGGAGGTCACGGGTGACAAGCATCGCCTGGATCTTTTCTCCGGGGCATGCCGGTGTGCTGGGAAATGAACAGGCGGACAGATTGGCTGGCTCTGCAGAACTTGGTGGAGTATTGATACATGACAAGGCAGACGTGGTTGCGGCCTTGTGGGAGCACGTGCACACCTCGGAGGAGCAAATGGATTACCATGGTCTGGCAAGAATGAGACAACGAGGAGTGACGAAGGGATCTGGCCGACGCTCAACGCTCAGAGGAAAGGCGAGACGGACTTATAATCAGATTGCTACTGGTACTATTAGTGTTGGAACTCTTCGCTAGCTGCTGAGGATGGGGACGGAGCGCTTATAGGAATGTCCCGAATGCTGTGATGTCGGTTCCTAAATCAATCAATCAATCAATCAATCAATCCAACTGAAAGCACGCCATTTTTGTCTCCACTTGAACACTTCTACTATCTTGTTTGGGGCATCCGTGACACTCCTGCCAATGCTGCTCATGCTTAACATCCTTGACCTTTAACCTGTCCAAGGAAATTCTATTTTCCAGACATAATGCTATTGTCCGCATGGCCGAATGACGAAGAGCGCTTGTTCTTAAGCATCCGCTGTGATGATGGCGAGGTAGCGGATTCAACCCCTACACTGGTCATTTGGACGTAAATGACAAGTACCTCTGAAGTAGGAGTGGGTTCATCTAATGGCCAGGGACACTGGTAATTGGGAAGGCTAATCCACACGGACAACATCAGTCCAGCGCATAGGAGGTGGTAGTACGTGTATGGACTAAGCTTGAGTAGAAAACGAGAGAACGAGAAAAAAACAAATAATGTCTTTGAGCCAGGTGTCTTGATGTTCGGATCTGGTAGGAAGTCAGCATCTTTCTCCTACTCGATCCACAGTATTCTAATACCTTTTTCTATGACATTTTTCTATGACATTTTTCTATGGTATTTTTCTGTGACATTTTTCTACGATATTTTTTCCACATGTTTCTATTACAGTTCAGTTCAATAGCTAAAATTTACTTCTAGATGATTGTCAAATGGCCCACGACTCAAAGCCGTTCGTTGTCACAAGAAATACGAATGCTCTCAAAATTATCGATCATTAATCATGTGCTGTTTCCACAATGGGTCTCCAACGCTGTCTGCCTTTCGCCGTGATTGTACATTCTGTCAGACGGTTGTTCCTTCTTCTCTTATTCGGTTTATTTGTTTGCTGCCTTGTTCTATTTTCACTTCACGCTGTTGACACTCTGTACTGATATGGCCAGGCTCCTTCTGTCTTATTTTGAAATGTGCATATTTTTGTTATTTATGAAGCCAAAGTGTAACAAATGTGCCGTATTTTAACTTCTTCATTGTTGATTGTAACGTTTGGTTGACACATGACAGTTTCTGTGTTCATAATCTCTCTTGTATTCTGGTAATCTTCAGAAATACATCACGATTTTATAGGTTACTCTGTTAATCTACATACATAACCTACAATATTATAACCATAATTTTGGAATATTTAGAAATAGAGTACGCTGTAATAATTATACTCTAATAATCTATAGAACATCCTTACAATATAATCCTTATGATCTGGGAATCTATAGAAAGACCGCACACGGTAATCATTATAATCTACAATCTATAAAAATAACCTACACTGTAATAATTATAATCTAGCAATCTACAAAAATGCCGTATATTGTAATCCTTATAATCTAGACATTTTTGGAAATACCGTACACTGTTATAATTATAATTTAGCAATCTATAAAAATGGCGTACGTTGTAATAATTATAATTTAGCAATCTATAAAAATACCGAACACTGTAATAATCATTTTCTAGAATTTATAGGCAAACCGTACACTGTAATCATTATAATTCAACAATTGATAGAAATACCTTATACTGTAATTATTATAATCTAGCAATCTATAGCAATACCTGACGATATAAGCCATGCAATCTGGGAATTTATGGAAAACCCGTAAATTGTAACAATTATAATTTAGTAATCTTTGGGGAAATCTTCCAATACAATCATGATAATCTGTCATACTGTCATAAAATGCCATACTAATTAAAATCGAGTAACTCATAGAAAAGCCTTTCAATACAACCACTGTCATCGGGATTTTATAGAAACGCCACATTATAATCTACAATCTATAGCAAAGCCTTTCAATATAATCCTTGTGATTTCAGAATCCATGGAAATACCACAATCATTATAATCTAGTAATCTATAGAAATACTTTGCAATATAATAGCGGTAACCTGGGAATCTTTTGCAATACCATAGACTCTAATCATGATAATTTTGCTATCTATAGAAACACCTTAGAACGTAATTGCTATAATCCGGGTATCTCTAGAAGTAGTTTACATTGTAATCATTATAATCTAGTAATCAATACAAAAACCATACAATATAATTCCTGTAATCTGGGAAATTCCCCACCATATATTCACTGCAAGCTGCCAAAGAATATAAACCTCAAGAAGTGAAAGAAATTCGATATCGGAAAACATACATAGCCTGTTACACGATATATTTAGAGTTGTATCTGGGTTACGTAAACGCAGTTACACGAGGTGTGGGTATTGAATAGTGACGCTGACAACTTAGGAACTGGGGCGATTGAAGAACCCCTGAGGCCATCAACGGGAACAAGATACATTTATATTTATTGAGTGGCAGAGGTGTCGGTAGAGATGGTGTCATGTGGTGCAGTAGCACATGGAGTCATAAATATTTTGATGTTTCCGACTGATGGTTTCATTCATATTATCTGTCGGCATTTCCGTCCATCCATGCATTTATGCTTGCACCAATATATCCGTTTATGTTTGTTTGTTTGTCTGTCGGTCGTTCGGTCTCTGTCTCTGTCTCTGTCTCTCTCTCTCTCTCTCTCTCTCTCTTCTCTCTCTCTCTCTCTCTCTCTCTCTCTCTCTCTCTCTCTCTCTCTACCTACCTATCTGTCTGCCCGTCTACCTGTCTGTCTGCCAACTATTTATGTCAGTGAGCTACGTAACCTACCTACTTACCTACATACCTTACTACCTATCCACCCACCCACCTAACTACCTGCCTACCTACCTTGCCCCCTGCCTGGCTGCCTCTCTGTCTATCTGACCGTGCTCTATGTGTATCTTGCAGCTTGAGCATATGCGTATGTATGTTTGTCTGTATGTGTGTGTGTGTGTGTGTGTGTGTTTCGTGTGAATTAATATATATACGTATGTATATGTGCCTATATCTGTATCAGTTTGAAAAATAAAACACACACAAACACTGTCTCCCGTACATATATGTATTCCATTCAGGTGTGAAGCCCTTTAAGTGTCAACAGTGCGACTACTCAACCGTAGAAAGAAGTCACCTCAAGGTCCATTACCGAATACACACAGGTAGGGTAGAACACCTCTGTGTTGTCTGGGCAATCATAATGCATGCTCAGATGTTACAAGTTCAAAGTTCGAGACCCCATTCCGGTTTTAGACGAATCGGCACTGGATGTATGATATGTGATGTGTGATATGTGGTGTAATTGCTCTTCAAAGACTAAAACAACTGAATAAATTATGGAATGGGACAGACAGAACTACAAAAATAGATTTTTAAGAGCATGCATCTTTACTTTGCAACATACGCCTGTGAGACCTGGACGCTTACTAAACAAGCCGAACAGCGCATAAATGCTTTAGAATATAAATCTTATAGACGGGTTCTAAGAATATCTTGGGTAAAGAAAAGAACAGATGCATCCATACTTCAAGAGCTGAATAAGAGGGTTGGCTATTAAAGACGATAAAACAAAGAAAATTGAAATATTTTGGTAACTTGAAACGTCATGGGAGCTTGGAGAGAACAATAATGGAGGGGTATGTGCCTGGGAAGAGAGGAAGAGAAAGGCAAAAGAGAAGATGGGTGCAGGATGTGGTGGATGATCTCCAGATGGGTGCATCGGACGCGGGACATCTTGCTTGTGATCGAGAGGTTTTCCGGAAGGTTGTTATGGGAGTTAGGTTCTGCAAAGGACATGCTACTGAATGAATAAATGAATGAATGTATGAATGAATGAATGAATGAATGAATGCATGAATGATATGTGGTGTGTGATATGCAATGTGTGGCGTGGGATATGTGATATGTGATATATGAGGTGTGATATGGGATAAGTGATATATGTGATGCATGCTACGAGGGTAAGTTAACAAGTAAGTCACAAATGGCTGTAGAAAAATAACTACACATGATAACAACTTGAAAACAGTTTATTTTTGTACATACATTGTCCCTTTATTTCTAAACTTTATTTCCACCAATATTGATGCACATATCCCATAGTTTTATCAGTGCTCCCAAACCGGCTGCATAGAACTGCGTGCTTTATTTTCATTTACCGGCCATCCCACATAACTGCGTGTCTTACTTATTGACTCGCCCTCGTAACTTTTTCTACACAACTATGCACTGCTTTACGGGAAAAAGCATAAACACTGACAACCCACCTCGGCGGGAGACATTTCCCGAATGACGCTGAAGTTGAATGTGAATAAAAAACGTGGTTTAGAAAACAGAGCACGCAGTTCTATGCAGCCGGTTTGGGAGGACTGATAAAACGGTGGAATACGTGCATCAA
>JACEFZ010012367.1:422500-450000 GCA_014155875.1 Cepaea nemoralis
GCTAAGGGACGAAGACCGAGAAAGAGAAAGAAAGTCAGACGTTTTAGGGACGACTATAGGAATAGAGCCGACGTGTCTGCAGTAAACTATGGTGACTCTGATGTGGGAACTATTATTAGTGTGTCATCTGAGGACGAGATGGGAAGGTATAAACGATACATAAGATACACAGAAAACAGTGAACAGACTGACGCAAATAAAGGATATAGAAAGAAATCATTTAAGAAAAAGTATAGTGGTAGACAGTTACCGGAAATTTATTCGACGACAGAAAGTGATTTAAGAAAAATAGAAGACCTTAGGACCTTAAGACCTGAATACTTTAACAGGTTGACAACAGATAGTGATGATGACATTATAAGTGAAAGACAAGTTAGGATATTGAAAGACAGTGAAGTGTTTAACTTAGAGACACTATATAACAGTTAAAATTCCTTGGGTGAAGAAGGAAAATGAAATAGGTCTGGCTTATGAGAAGAACCCCGGTTTGAGAGTATAGGTATATGAGCTGTCTAAAATAGGCAGATGAATTTTGTTGGTGATAAGGAAGTACGACAAATGATATTCCACGTGGATTACGTAATACAGGATATCGTCTGGTTGGTAGCGAGGTAGAGAGAGTAAAATAGGGTAGATTCAGCATAGAATTAGTAGAGGGTGAGAGATAAAATAAGTATTAGAAATAGTTTGACTCAGAGCTATGACGTAATGTCCAAGATAGTTTTGTTTGTTGGTTTGAGAAGAATAGTATTGTTGATAGGTGAACCGAGACTGACTGGTAAGGAGATATAGATTAAGAAAGTACTGAATATTCCGTGTGTAAAGTAGACAGTTGAATGTGACAGTTAAAACTGTAGTAGTTGTATGTGAAGAAGTATAGAAGGATAGTTACGAGATTAGAGATCTGTTGGAATGAGGTTTGTTTTGAAGAGATAGTAGATAGTGCTGTGAAAACAATATAACTTGCGAGAGTGTCATGTATAGGGTCTGACCTTCGTATAGAAATAGAGATATAAGAAAGCAGTGAATTGAGAGAGTCCTCTGGAATAATTCGTCTAGTTGTGCGGTGTTCATACGTGAGTATAACCGTAGTCAGACAGGTGTTCGTCGTGATGAAGGAAGTTAGAGAGAGGTGTGATGACCTCGCATAAGTGAAATACATAGATAAAATATAAGAGTGGCGTTAACATGTCTTGTGTCAATGTGTTTTGAGGAGATCAATACGTGTAGATTTAGGTGAATGATTGCTGGAATGTTGAATTGGCGTCTAAATGCTTCGGTTTTGAAATAATAGTGTAGACACGTTAGGTTGTCGTGAGTGTAGTCGTGAGATGAGAGCGAGGTGGTGTATCATTGTCTGTGTGAATATGAGAAGAGTGATTGATAAGTCCAGAGAATTGAACAGCCTGGTTACACCTGTTGTCAATATCATTTGTTTCGTTTCGTTTAGCGGAATTGTTGTTGTTTGTTCTTCTTTAGCTATAGTCCTCGCCTCTGTTTTGTTTGTGCTAAAGTGTGATGTCTTTTGTTTGGAATGTGTGATCTTGGAAGGAAATTATAGAAGTCGTATGACAGGTTGACAGAAAGAGAGTTAATATTATGACTGACGTTTCACAAAACATCTTTAGTATTTTTGACAGGAACGTGCCGAAGCAGGAGTGCCTAATACGGAGATATGAGAAAAATGAGGTCCGTTGTCAGTTATCAGGACATGAGTTGCTGTTCCGAAAGAATCCTGATAAATAGGAGTGAAAGATACGAAGGTAAACAAGGTGAGGTAAATGAAAATTAGAAAGGGTGTTTCGACTGGTTTGACTGTCGTCACGATGTGAAAAGGATAGGAGAGAATTGAGGTAATAGTGCTGAGATACAGAAAGTACTGATGCAAAAGAATGAAATATTAATTGCGTCGGATAGATGAGAAACTTAAAGGTTGAATTAGTTGATCAGGACAGGAAGTAGATGTGTTGGTGAGAGGTCTATACTAGGTAGACAAAGTTTTGTTGGACGTAGGAGGATGAAGATACTGTAGTTAACAGTAGTGATTAAGAAGTTTGGTACAAAGCCAAGGGAAACAATTAGTGTATCGAGCCACAGGTACAGGTTATATTGACGGCTGGTACATTGAGATGACATTGGAATAATCGCCACATAATAAATGTGTCGACCTGTAGTTTACAGTGCTGGCTTAAGAGAATGTTCTAGATAGGGGATGTATTAGGAGTGAGGCTGAAACAAGATAGAAAATTGTGAGGGGAGATAATCAATGTTTGACTTCCAGAAAAAGGAATGGTCAGTTGTTGAGTAGTGATTTTGCTTGGAGGGGAACAAGTATGGTTCCGCATTATGATGGTCTGTAGATAACAGATAGGATATTTGTATATATGTATATACGTATTTTGGCATTAATGCTTGGTATTGAATTGTTTTGACTTGGCTAAATAGATAGGTGTTACATTGGTTAGCAAAGGAGACCAATGCTGCTTTACGTGGTTAATTCTAAGAGAATTAAATTTTTTTTGAAAACCTTCCCTTTAGTGAGAAAACACTTGTATTTATTGTAATTGAGCTTACAATGCCTCATATATATAAAGTTAATTTTGCTTGATTTGGTCCTGTAAAATTGATTGTAATTATTTTAGAGTAGGGATATTGTGTCCTTAGACTTTCATGTGTAAACTACTGGTCCGTAAAAGAGACCAGTAGTAGTAGAAAAAAAATAGATTAGGATGTATGTTGTATTATTTTAATCATCGTCACCATCATCATCACTATCATCATCATACTTTTAGTTGAATTGCAGGGAAACATAAATGAATGTTACAAAAATTTGGGGGGGATTTGATGTCCTGTTGTGATTTTATTTCGCTGTTTTGTGTGTTAAATAGTAATTAATTAAGTTATGTTTAAATTATAGGGTTTTGTCGAGAATAAAGACAATACAGGGGGCTGTAATTAGGACCCTTCGTTCAGAAAGTTATAATAAACTACTGTGAGCTAATAGAGAGACACATTCTCTTTGTAAAGAATAACTTCATGGGTGTATATTACTGGGATAATCAGCATAGTGAGGTTGATGGGCTTATGAAGAAGTGGAAACATATACCGGGGATGGTTATGGGAAAGGTAAGAGATACACTAAATATGGGATTAGAAACCACATGGGAGAAGAAAAGATTAATGAATATATTCAGTGGGGTAAAGCTGAGAAAAGTTTTGAACATAGTTTCCGGGGGTTCAGAAGAACCATGATATACACGAGATTGCGGGGTTATAGAAGAATAAGAAAATTACCCCAGACAAAGAGTAAACATGAATTGGATCCATGTTTGACTAGACACTGTAGATAACAGTACAATAATAAAGAGGTGTTAGGATGTAAATGAGAAATGAACATAGGGGAGACATAAGGACATGGAGTGTTTGTGGGTCAGTAATAAAAGGACTGAGATTAAAGTTGACATGAGTGGTTATTTTTGCTGCTGTAGATTACGGCCTGAATTGTGAAGTATGAATTGAGATTTTAGAGAGACATGGGGTTACATGGCCTGGGCAGGATGTAAATGTTTATAAGTGGGTCAGATTACAATGTTGTGTTTGATGGTTAATATTTAAGGGGAGATTTCAAGGTTACTAGGTTGCTGTTGATAACGGCATAAGTGGAGCATTTTAGTAGATATGCCCATAAGAAATGGACATTAAGAGAGAACCTGGAGAAGATTAGTTATACGAGGTGATGAGGTTATGTGAGGTGTTGTGTTGGAGGAGGTCTTAAGGGGTAATAGACCTTTTTTTTAATTGGGATGTGTTTTGTGGTTTACATTACGATGTGAGGGTGAGGTAAGGTAGTGTCTGTTATATAGACACTTAGAAGTGAAGAATATTTTTGGATGTTGGTTGGTATTAGATAGCAGCGTAAACTGTTACCATAATGAGTGGTACTGGGGGAGATATAATGGTTTAGAATTTATTACATAAATTCTCAAATGACATAGGGGGGTAAAGGGGTGTGTGATTTAGGTGAGTGTTGTTTTTTTTGAAAGAATTCTATTTCTTCTTTTAAATTCCGGTGGCCACCGATTCTTTATCTTCCTATCGTATGAAAGTGATTTCAGGTTAGTTGAAAGTGGGGAATTAGTAGTATTGGTGATAAGAATAAGGAGGAGTTGGTGTCAGCGTTTGAAGTGGAAAGCAGATTGCTTATTGAAGTGGAGAAGGAGTATTTAAGAAAACGTGTTATGGTGTTATGATGTATTATAAAGTGAATTTGAAATGTTATATGTAAATATGTTATGTTTGGTTGAAGGACCAAGAACGAAGAAGAAGTGGGTTGACTATAAAATCTTGGGGAAATAAAAAGGAAAGAAGGACTGGTTGGATTAACCGTGGTATTATATAAATAAAAGGCGAAGAAGAAGTATACAGAAGTATATGGGGAGGTTGTTGGCAGACCATGTCACTGAGAGAAGAGTAAAAGATGTATTGTTTACTCAAACTTGATTTTAGCATAGGTTAGAAGACAAAGAGGGAATGGAGTAGGGGGATTTAGAGTAAAGATTTTTCCTTTATAAGGAAAATTCTTTATTAAACATGGGGAGGTGTAACAGTATTGGGATCTAGTGGGAAACCCAGATACAGCACGATTGAGCATTGAGACTGAAAGGAGGGGGAGATGCTCAATCGTGACGTATTGGGTTGGTATGGGCAGTTAGAACCCAGCTTGAGCAGCGAATGGAGGTGTCCATCGGAGCTTTGTTATATTAAGCCAATAAACGTTTTTATCAACAAACAAACGACCGGCCTTCGTCTTATATTACACACTGTGATACTTTCTGTATCTATGTGCTTCTGTTTACAACATTTCCACACCTGCTTGTTTTGTTTTTCAGGAGAGAAACCCTACAGGTGTATGTTCTGTGACTACGCCACGGCTCAGAATTCAACTCTGAAGATCCACATGAAGAGACATCACGAGACACAAACAGATTCAGACTGCAGCAACCTGAAAGACAACAGCTATCAACCATCAGGGTCGTTTGAGGACGAGAGCTGGTCGCTGACAGAGAAATTCTTTCTTCATCGTCCCTTGAACACTCCAGCTTTTGATGATGAACGTAATCCGTCGTCCTTTCTTCCTGGCGATAGAGCAACACACACGATGTCCATAGATAACTCTTCCTTAGGAGGTGGACAAGGAGACGGAGACACATGTGGAGGGAGTTCCAGTCCCTCAGCTTCCACGGATCAAGGACATCAGCCTTATGGGACATCTGTGCCGCAAGTTCAAACAGCAGAGCCAGTTACTGATCACGTGGTATTTAGAGAGGCTAAACGCAATATCCACAGGAAATCAGCCTTGACAAATCTTGGTCTGTACGACAACAGCAGCGGCCTTAGTTTGAAAGCTCATTTAGTTCAAAACTCGGCCACGAACCCGGGAAAAACAGCAGCTGTTGAATTTAAATGTTCTTCTGGACAGAACCGGGGGAATTTGGGCTGCCTCAGTTCTGAAGATAGCATACTTTGTAGGGATGTTTCTGAGACTGGAATATTCGAAGATATTCAGCCATCTTCTATTAAGATCTTGGTGTTTCAAAAGGGTGATAAATTACAATCCACGAATGAAGAATTAGATTACTTGAACAGGACATCGCAGCTGCCTGCCAAATCTTTCGCCAAAAGAAAACAAACTGCAAAAAAGGGCAATATACAAATAGTTAAATCAGTGAAACCGGACGGATGTAAGTCAGTAGTTAATAGTGTTGCCGGAAAGGACGTCCCAAAAGATAAAGAACCCGCCTGTGTTGTCAACAGCAATATAAGAGTTCCAAGAGACAATGAGAGCATCTCTGGTAAAGCCAAGACGATAGAAACTTTCGCGTCTAATGAGATCATGAAGACGAATCGCATGCTAGGGTCAGAACTACTAGGAGTTAATGTAGAAGATGATGATCTTGAGTGCAACTCTATGGACAATGTTTCGGTTACTATCCCGACAAAAGCTTTTGTACGTGGTTGAAAGTGGGCTGTAGGCGGTACATTGTTCTTCGTAGGTTCTTCTATTGCGTTGTTGGTAGCGATTGCGTCGAATCTGTTTTTAATGCTTTAATATAGCATGGAAACAGCGGACTTGCTAGCGAAGTTAATAGTCAACTGTGCTGGTAATGTCATGAGCGCGGGTTCGACGCCTGGGCTCGACGCTTGCTAAATTGAGGGAAAGATTGGCCATCTATTCCTCCCTGCTCCTCTGAGGGCTACAAAATGTAATGGGACTGTCACATCACAGCCCCATAGCAGAACATGTCTTGGAGACATAAAAGGGAGACAACTTTGCAGATGTTTCCTGAATTTTTAGGGAATCTCAGCGGTGAAGTGGTTACGGCGCCTGTCTTGTTTCCAAAGGTTGTGTATTCGATTCCGAGCTGTCTCGTTCGGTTCTCGAGTGCAGTTTTCTGGTAGACTCCTGGGGATCGTTGCTGCAGCTACAGAGTTCGTGCTTTGTGCGACGCTTTCGGCAGGCTGGAAAGAGACCGCGTCATATAGCATAACACCCGGTGCAATTAAGTCGATCTTCTGGCCTTTTCAACACTTGTCTTTTTGAATGCGTAAAACTCCAAGATAATATCATTGTAATCATCAAGTGCCTTGGAGAGTGTCGTAGACAGTCATCTCACTTCATATTCCTAGTTAAGTGTTTCTAAGGACATGATGTTTCTAGAGATGGATACAATTGTTGGCTTTCCCTTGAATCCCGTTGCATTGTTAATTGTTAGTTCTCCGCTAGCTGTTGGCTATAACATTTCACCAACATGATAGGGCGAGGAAGATCAAGTGGTGTAGACACCTCAATGTCGATTAACATGAGTATCAAATGGTTGTTTGTAAAGTCTCACTACACTTTGTATGTAGAATAATTTTGAAACATTAAGTACATGATGTCATCATATATTGCGCTTTAAAATTCACTAAATTAGTTACAATAGTCACTGTAATAGCCGGTCTCCCTGGGCTAGGGGTTACACAACTTTCTACGTAATGCGTATATTCTCGTGAGTAACGTGAAGTTGAGCGAGAATCGGTAGCGGTTCTCTCCGCGTCGGTAAGTTACAGGGTACGTGAGCCGGTCGCTCAGAAAGCAATGGCAAACTACTGAGCGTAATCTTGCCAAGAAATCAACAATCAGCTGGAAGATGCTGATGTTGACAGCAATGTCCTGTAAAGGATATGCGAAAAAAAGTCACTGTAATGGTCTAACGCTGTTTTGGGGAAGGTGGAGAATACAAATGAAGAATTAATCATAACTTATTCAACACATTTCTAATAGTAATGCGATTAAGATGTTATTTATCAGGAAATCTTGCTATAAATCTTTAAAAAACCATCCGTGTGTATCGACCGCCATGTCTAAACTCTTGTTCTACCAATAAAATTCATTCTTCCGTTGATAACATCATTCTGTTTGGAGTGCAAAGAATTACTCCAGCAGACGACAGCCATTCGCTGCAAATTGCTTCAAGATGGACTGTGGAGTACATTTTTGTTGACGTCAGGTACTTCATTTTTCAAAATTGTTCTACATACAAAGTGTAGTGAGATTTTACAAACACTCTGTATAAATCGCTTACAGATAGTTGCCGCTGTCCACATTCTACAACCAACACCCCATCGATAGCCAGAGGATTATGTCTCTAACTGCTTATCTATTATTCACAGCTGTTTATTCATTGTTTACAGCTGCGTATATAATGTCCACAGCTGTCTATTAAATGTCCACACTTACATATTCAATGTCCACAGCTAACCTTTACACAATAGATGCGTGTTGAAGGATGTCAATGTTAAGAATGACGAGAGAGAGCACTCGCATGGGAAGAAAAAGAAGTAACATTCGTGGTAATCATACCAAACTTCTTGAACAAGCTAAGGAAAATTGTAATGGACAAATTGTAAATTGTAATGGAATGCACCTACAGCATTCCGAAGTCATGGCTCACATCACTCACTTGGACATATGCACCGGGACATTCCGGTGTCAAAGGTCACGAAAGGGCAGACCAGCTGGCAAATAATACACCAATACACACGGAAGAAGCACGGACAGGGCTGATAATCCGTGCAGGACAGACCCAGTTGACGGATACTGGCGAAACTCCGACGCTTAAACGAACTGGGGGTGAAGCCTGGTCGGGAACGTCTCTACCGCCTTCGTGGGAAAGAGAGGAGATACCATCACCAACTCCTTATGGCAATAGTCAGCAGAAATACTCCGGGATGGCTGCTGTATCGGAGGACTGAGCACTCATGGAAAAATCCCAATGTGCAGTGACGTGGTTAGACATAACATAACATAACATAACACAACATAACATGCCGTAACGTACCATAACATAACATAACATACTGTTTGGTTGTTTCGGGATTTGAAATTTAAATATTGAGCAAAACCCACTACTGGCAACGCCGATCGTATTCTGGTATGAACCTAAGGCCTATCCACGTCAATATAGAAGCACTATACTCGAGTTTCGCTCTCGTTTGAGCTCGTCAGTAGTGCATATCCCTGACCGGATCCGGAAACAAGCCCCGGATCACTGGCGTGTGGAGCGGGTGTGTAACCACGCGGCACACGCTGGACACGCCAAATTATCACAACAGAACACCACAACGCTACCCATCGTAGGCTATGCTCAAGATTGCCCAATCGCCGTGACTGACGTCAGTCAATCGATGTGAACCCGAACGATCAGGACTTCTCACTGGCAAGGAACACCAGGCCTCCTAAAATCCAGTGCGCAATAATCAGATTGGTTATTTGGTTGTTTCGGGATTTGAAATTTAAATATTGAGCACAACCCACTACTGGCAACGCCGATCGTATTCTGGTATGAAACATAATTTTGATATTTATTTGGTCGTTTCGTGAAATACACAAATTCTGTCAGTGAGGCACTATATTTATCTACAGTTGACATCTTCGAATCCCGGTGAGACAATAACTTTAGTAAACAATTTTAACAATGAAGCACCCCCAAAAAAAAAAAAAAAAAGAAAGAAAGAAAAAATAGACTGCACAATTTATCGTCTGGTATATTTCGCTGCATCTTGGCAGGTGCATACTGCAGAATTAACCCATCATGAATTGAGGCAATAAGATACATCCTTCAAGATGAAATATGTTACACACAGTCATTGGAATTCTCTACCATGAAAATGTTAGACTGTCTATCATATCTTTTGTGCGTGTTTGCACCAAGATGGCGTTCTCATATTATTATTGTCTATTGCAGTGTTTCTCAACTGGTGGGGAATTTCCCCCCCCCCCCCCCCCCCCCCAACCATCACCACAGGGAAGATTAAGGTTATTTCAAGATCGCTTTAATATAAGAACCCATTACTTGATATTGTTTTCCCAACCATTCTTTACGGTTCTGTACTTCTCGCCATTCTGAAATTCATTTTATAACGTAAGTAGACCCGCAAGTCACGTTTTATGTAGACGTCTAGACTTTTTCTAGTATGTGTTATTAAATTTAGCTTCCATTTTTACGTATACTGTGTAGGGGCCGGGGAGGGAGGGAATTCATGGGAAAGAAATACGAAAGGGGCAATGACGTTCTGAAAATATGGTGAAGGGGTGCACGGACCAAAAAAGGTTGAGAACCACTGGTCTAATGCATGCTTTAATTTCTGTTGATATCCTTATGGATTCTACGAACGCCCATCAGCACCCGTGATTATATTTCTTACACCATATTGTGCAATTATTGAGCCTACAATGACCGAGATAGTTGTATATAATATTATAATTATGGTATAAGATACGTTCGTAAACACGTGCGATTTGATAATTACAGATGATGACCCGTTTTGTAAATTGCTCCTGAACCTTGCCGTCTTGACAGACGATAGTGTGTAACATTGTGCTAAAAAGGCATAACGACTACAACCTGTGGCGGCAGGAAATTTGACTGATAAGACAATTAACGCTGAAAATGTTCGTCCACAATGCATGCATGTGAACACATGGTCATTTCCACCATCACGCAACATCTGACGTCTCATTAGCACTTTGTGTGACCTATATGCAATCATTATCTCCGTTGTCTTTATTCTATTCCTGATCTTTTCCCTCCCTGCAACGCGATCAGCGGCGACTTGCTTCCGCGATTCAAAAATAAATGTCTGTGTCAGTCATGTCCCGTTTACACACATCTTTGTGCCGTAGTAGAAGCCGACCCTCAAGATCATTTACTTATCTGTAACTCCCCAAAAAAGATTTCATTTCGTATTCTACCATCTTTCCCATTGCAACATACGCCTGTGAGACCTGGACACTTACTAAACAAGCTGAACAGCGCATAAATACCTTGGAATATAAATGTTATAGACGAGTTCTAAGAATATCGTGGGTAAAGAAAAGAACAAATGCATCCATACTTCAAGAGTTGAATATTGAAGAAGGTTGGCTATTAAAGACGATAAAACAAAGAAAATTGAAATATTTTGGTCACTTAAAACGTCGCGAAAGTTTGGAGAGAACAATAATGGAGGGTACATGCCTGGAAAGAGAGGAAGAGGAAGGCCGAAGAGAAGATGAGTGCAGGATGTGGCGGATGATCTCCAGATGGGTGTATCGGATGCGGGACATCTTGCTTATGATAGAGAGGATTTCTGGTAGGTTGTTATGGCAGCGAGGTTCTGCAAAGTACATGCTACTGAATGAATGAATGAATACTACCATCGTCCATCATCGTAATTTGTTCTATCCATCCACATTTTTAAATTCACTGACTGACTGACTGACTGACTGACTAACTGGCTGACTGACTGACTGACTGGCACCTTGTCATCTTGACAGATGATAGTTTGAATCTGGGCTGAATTGTAGAGACCATGTGTCGCCCATACAGCATGATGCCTCTCTCGGCCTGCCTAGTTTACTCCAGAGGAAAAGTAACACCAATACTTCTGGAACAAGACACGCTGCACAAGCAACCGAATCAGCAAAACAATGCAGTTAATGTCCTACTGTCCGAGTTTCAAACAACAAAACAATGCTGTCAATGTCCGACTGTCCGAGCTTCAAACAGAAAAACAATGCAGTTAATGTCCGACTGTCCGAGTTTCAAACAGAAAAACAATGCAGTTAATGTCCGACTGTCCGAGTTTCAAACAGAAAAACAATGCAGTTAATGTCCGACTGTCCGAGTTTCAAACAGAAAAACAATGCAGTTAATGTCCGACATTCCGAGTTTCAAACAGAAAAACAATGCAGTTAATGTCCGACTGTCCGAGTTTCAAACAGAAAAACAATGCTGTAAATGTCCGCATGTCGGAGCTACAATTACCTGTTGACATCCAAGGCTTAGGACCTGGTTTGCTTTGCAATTACATTTAATCTTTAGGTTGCATTTCCTCGCAACAGGATTTAAATTACTAGATGATGAAAATGTAATTACCTATGAAAGAATGGAAGAATGTCTTTGTTTAATAAGAAATATAAATAAAATCAATGCAATTAGAATATAATATACGAAATAGAACTTTTGTAAAAGCTGTTGTTGGGTTCTGTGTGGCATTGACAGAGCTATGGTTGCGCTTTAATCTTGTTCCTTTTGTGCGTTGCGTTGTCGACCTAAGTGCGAGCATAAACAGCGAGGCAGTGCCCGTTTATGGGATTCATACGAGGGTTTGTTAATAAGTAAGTCACAAGTGGCTGTAGAAAAATAATTAACTATGATAACAACTTGAAACCAGTTTACTTTTATACATACATTGTCCCTTTATTTCTCAACATAATTTCCATCAACATTATCCCATCGTTTTATCAGTCCTCCCAAACCGGCTGCATAGCACTGCGTGATAATTAAATTGTAAAGCGACACAGATTATGGTCGTCACAAGGAAGAACGAAATACCACAATGTTATAAACAAGTAAATAGGAATATTCTTCAATAAGTGAATCGGTACAATTATCCCTGAACAGTAATAACATCTGATGGGTGATCCCTTAAAGAAATTAGAACAAGAATCGCCATGGCAAAAGTAGCCTTTAGCAAGATGAAAAACATACTGACCAATAAAAAGATGTCAATTGAAACGAGAAAAAGAGTGTTGAGGTGCTACATAGAGCCTGCACTTTTGTATAGATGTGAAGCTTGGATAATGAGCAGATAAGCTAAAGGGAAAAAATCTGATGTTAGAAATGTGGTTTCTGAGAAGAATACCATGAACAGACAGAAAAACCAATGACCAAGTGTTACAGGAGACAAATGAAAATCATAAATTGATTAGAGAAATTAGACGTAGACAGTCACAATTCTTTAGACATGTTATGAGAAGAAATGGATTGGAGAACTTAGTGACAACTGGCAAGATCGAAGGGAAGAGGCCAAAGGGAAGACCGAGAAGTAAATACCTGGATGGCTTGACCACGTGGCATGGTCGAGACAGGAACACAGAGTGATCCAAGACTCTGGTGATCGAGTGAAATGGCGAGTCATGACCGCCCACGCTTACCGGCATGGCACATGATGGATGGATATCGAAATTCCCACAGACTGTTATTCCTTTTGTCCATCTTTCAAATGCTTGGTCTCTTCGTCTGGTCCCATTTTGTCTGTGCATCATTGTTTATTGTGGTATACTGTTAGTTGGTGGTCTAGTTATGTGGCCGAACCATTTCACTTGCTATTTTCTAATGAAATCTAGTGCTACTATAACACCCACTTTAGTCATCATTTCATAATTTATGATTTTTTTTCTCTTTTTATACGATGAGTATTCAACTCAGGACAGTATTTTCCGTTGTTGTATTTTTTTTAAAGGTTTGGCATTGACAGCATAGAACTGGTAGAAAGACTGTGTTGTGTGCTTTATTTAGTGTCTACAGATACGAGTTTTTTTCTTTTTCTTTTCAGAAGATACAATATGAATATAAATACAATCAAAACCGATGTAATCCAGGTTAGCTGAAGTCCTGGTCCACTAAATATACAGATAAATAGTACACCACTGAAACAAGTTAAAAAATTTAAATACGCAGGAAATACGATCACAGGAAATAGCAGAATAGACAGATAAATCAAAATCAGATGTCAAAAAGGAACTGTGCTTATATATCAGCTATCACCCATAATGAAACAGCTATATATACCTATACTAGCAAAGCGACAGATAATAAATATCATGTTCACACTGATCTATGCTAATTGGACATTATACAAATCACACTACGCTAAATCAATGCCTGCGAGATGACACGCATGAGAAGGGCTGCCAACTCAACTATCCGAGACCTAGTAAGAAATGATGTTATCAGGCTGACAGCTGGATCAATATCTCTTGCGACATACATTGACAAGCAGAAGACCAAATTGTTCAGCCATCTCGCTAGAATGCAACAACATCAGCTACTGGTACTGGCCCTACACCAAACAAGATCTGATACGAGAGCAAGAGGACGCCCAAAAAGAAATAGAGTGACGAAATCAAAGACATTGTTCAATCACACAGAATGGCACAATACTATGCCACACACCGGCTCTGGAAGGCCAATTATTCGTTTGACGACAAAAGTAGACGATGAGTTGAGTTGAGCTGAGTTGAGTTGAGCTGAATTAAGGTGAGCTGAGTTGAGTTGAGCTGAGTTGAGTTGAGTCAAGAAATGACATCACAGCACTCGGAACATTAAAATAAAAGTAACACGCAATATGAAATGACAGAGAGAATAAGTGAGTTGTGACAGATAATGTACTTTAAGACGATCGGCGATGTCCTCTCCAGGCGATCATTAGTGTCCTCTCCAAACGATCATTAATATCCTCTTCAGACGACCGGTAGTGTCCTCTCTAGACGATCGACAGTGTCCTCTTCAGACGACAAGTAATGCAGTCTCCAGACGATCAGTAATGTCCTCTCCAAACGAGCCAGATGAAGCAGATCACCTCATGTATTACTGACACAACGCTGTCTCCTGAGCTCTCATAAAGATGTTGCCCATTTCCAAGTTGACGGGATAGCGGGTCATCAACATCATGAGTCATGCTAATAAGCGTGCGCAGTCAGGGTTCTCCATCTCACACGATCACCGGATTCTTGGATCAGCGCTGTATTGTTTCGATTACGCCATGCGACCAATCCATCAAGGTATTTATCTCTTTGCCTTTCCCGTTCTTCTTATCCCATAAAGTTTTCCAGATATCACCAAGTGTTTACATTTATGTCTCCACATAACGTGCCCAACAATCTTGACTGCCTACGTCACGTTTCTCTAATCAATTACCATTTTTATTTGCTTCTTGAAGGAAATTCTCATTCGTAATTCCTGAGGGACATCCCCCTTCATCTGCCCTAGCAGGGCGGCTCTACTGTGGTGACCGGTTAGTTCCTGCCTTCAAATCAAAGCAACTATGGGCAATAAAAAGAATTATCGCCGAAGCAACGGAGTGCGTGCTTTGTGCTCTATACCTTTAGATCTGGAAGAATCTCAAAACAGAGTTAAGTCCAGGAGAACTTTCAATCAGATAGCGGTGAGTACGATTAGTAGTATGACTCTTCGACGGCTGTTGAACGATGGGACGGAGCACGTATGGGAATGTCCCGAGTGCAGTGATGTTGGTTCTTAGCTCAACTCAACTCAATTCAACAGTTCTCATTCGTTTCTATACCTGTTCATGGTATTCTAAGTATAGAGAGTATCCTTTTAATGCATTCGTCTCTGATTTTATTATCCGGGGTAGAGGGTTTACACCCCTGGATGAGGTGGCGAAGACATTTACGGCCCCCTCTCTACCAAGGTGACTTGAAAACAAGAGAATGCGTGGCTCAGTAAACCCGACATAGCCGACAGATACCAGTTGATTATGGTCTCGAGACTGTCGCTGAAGGGATATGATATCTTTGAGTTGAGGTGAGTCACGAACAGACCTCGCAGCATTCCAGACGATCCCATACGTGCTCCGTCCCCATCTTCAACAACCAGCGAAGAGTCACAATAATAGTGGTAATATTTGCAATCTGATTAAGTGTTTGTGTGGACTTTCCTCGGAGTAATGAGGCCATATCCTCTGGACACAACCTGCTCCATCATTCTCTCCAGGCAATGATCTACGATGATACATCTGTTTCTTCACACTATATACATGATCGTAAATGGGTCTTACCATAGCCACCTTATCGTGAACCAATATCTAACCCAGCGATGCAGACCCAACTAATGTGACCGCCCGCTCGTCTCCCAACACACAAGCATGCTCTGTGGAAAAGATCCAACGGATGCTTCGTTTCTTTGCTTTTTAATCGAAGCATCCCACACTGCACAAAAGCGTGCACTTCTCAGCATGCACCGTGAGTCCGTTACAATCACGACACGTGAAGATCTCTTTATGGAGACAATGGCTACGGTCACCGACCAGTATGGTCACCGCCAAGAAGAAAAGCACTAGCGGACTTCCTTCGGTGCAGATGTCTAGAACATCAAAGTAGCCACATAAATTATGGAGAAGAAGGACATTAAATGGCGGACTACGTCATATGGGAGTGCGGGGGAATGAACAGGCTGATAGGCAGACAGTGAATGCACCTCTCGGTGGTAGATTACCTATGGACAAAGAAGAGATGGTCGAGCGCCTGTGGGACCAGGTGTAGAAAGCTGTGGAAAAGACTGACAACCCGTATGGGGAGAGAATGATGTGGCGGGGATCGGCAGGGGTTCTGGACGAATCTCAAAACTAAGAGGGAAGACTAAGAGAACTTTCAATCAAAAGGCAGTTAGAACAACTAGCAATATGCCTCCTCGCTGGCTGTTGAACGATGGGACGGAGCGCGCATTGTGTCAAAGACTTGACCGCATCCCCTCCGCCAGGAAGAGCAGTCAATCTTAAAGAGGCCAGGAGGTGATACGGTGCCCGAGGTAAGGGCAGGGGTGATGAGGTAATGGGAGATGGGTTAACCATTCCCTCATGAGACACGCAGGCGATGTTCAGAGAGTTAGCACTCTAATCACGATAACATCACGCCTCGTGGTAGCCACAGAGGAGTTGAGTATACACTCAACGTACCACGTCTGCCATCAGCGTGCCATGTGAGGTAACACGCACCAAGGTGAAGGTCAATCTACGTGGTGTGTGACCACGGAATGAAAGATTGTCAGACGGGAGGACAGGACTTGTAGTGTACACTTCGTTAGAGTAGCGATAGGGTTTCTTGTGTTTATTTGTGTAGAAAGTTAGCATAGGGGATAGCAGCTCGTGATAGATAATACTGGGGCTTTATGTGGTGTGTTTCAATAGCGACTGTTCACTGCGTGTAGCGAGCCAACGGCAATAAAATGTACCATTGATTTTCCTCGCACACGACTTGCAAGTTTTCTTGTATTGGTGTGGGAGAAGTATCCGATGATGCCTGTCAGTTGAGTTGTTGACAGGCAAGGATAATTGTGGTGTCAAGAAGTGGTGCTTGGACGAAAGAGCCAAGCGAATACCCACAGCCAAGGATAATTGTGGTGTCAAGAAGTGGTGCTTGGACGAAAGAGCCAAGCTAATACCCACAGCAAAGGGCTCCAGACTAGGGTTTAATTTTTGTAGTGACGGTAATTTGTGCAGACAGGAGCAATGTGCAGGCTAGAAATGTGCCTATCGTGACGAAATAGTGTTTAATTGTGTTTATGAAATGTTTATTTATTGAAATCATGTATTCTTCAAAGCTGTAAGTATTAATATTCTTATTTTCTTATATTGATTTATATATTTACCAATTTATTCTTGAATAAGCACCAAACATGATTCAGAGCGGAGCGATACGCTGTCAGCCGACAATATCGATTTTTGAGAACTAAAAATAGCGCTGCGGCTGTGACGTAGATTGATTGACAAACAATTGTTCGGCGTCATTAGCATAAAGCAGTCGAGTGTTTACAAGATCGCTTAGCGGCGGCTCGCCTGAATCTGTGCTTTATATTATTTATTATTTGTTTATTTGAATTACTAAATGAATATATTTATTTATTTAAACATTATTATGTTATTTATATTTATTTAAAAGCAGTTATTCATATTTGTGGATCTATTTTCTCTTTGTTGATCGTCACGATGGAACTATTTTCGGTCAAGCATACGAGACTTGGCTGCACAACGCTTACAGAAATTAACTAGGTTAGGAACGAAAGGCAATTACTGTTTAGAACAAAGACAGGACAGTGACATTACATTTAATTAATACATGTTCTAGTTGTTCGTGAGTCTGTCATTGTCTAAGTCATTGTCCTTAGTTGTCGGGTAAATCATATCGTGCAGTGGGCATGTTTACTACTGCCCTACATATCAGAGGGCAAACAACAGCTGAGTACATACGCCGGTGTGCCAAATATAGTGTCCTACGTAGGAAACGTGTCTCCACCCCAAAGTACCAAACAAGGTGACCTGTGTCAACGGAGTTCCGTTCCCTGATTCTCGGGAACATTAAGTTGAGTATACCTATATTTTTGGCATGCATTGTGATTAATAGTGCATCTCTTTTTCAGCTTGTGATACACTATCATATTTTTGTGCTCTGATTTTCCAACATTGAAATTTTGTGCAGCATATAAACTGGAAATAAAATTAATATTCCTTAACAAGGAACAAATATAGAACATCATAGAGACATAGCTAAAGAAACAAAGTAGTCCAGATCAACGCTAGCTAAAGTACTAAACAGCATGGCTACTTTATCAGATTTTATAAAAACAGGTAAAGAGTTACAATATACAGGAAAAGACTTAGAAGAATATGCTGATAAGAAATTTAAAGAAGCAAAAGATGCGGAGAGAGACGAACGCGCACGAGAAAGAGAACAGGATAGACAACACCAGATACAACTAGCTGAGATAAATAAACAAAAAGAAATAGAAACAAAACAAAAGCAGTTGGAACATGATAAAGAGATTGCTCAACTAGCTGAAATAACGAAACAAAAAGAATTAGAACTTAAACAACAACAAATACAACAACAATTACAACATGATAAGGAAATGAAACAAAAGCAATTAGATCAAGAGAAAGAATTAAAACAAAAGGAATTAGATCTAAAGCAAAAAGAAATAGAGGTTAAAGAAAAACAAATTCAAGTAGAATCAGAGACACAGTTAAAAATGAAAAGCATGGATGTAGACTCACACGCAGAGATCTCTGCCACTAAACTAAGAAGTCAACAAGAGGAAAATAAGTTCAACAAATACAAAAATATTATCAAACCATATTGTAAAGAAGATTCCATATCAGCCTGGACAGAGAATGTAGAGTATCAATTTAAATATCACCAAGTTCCTTTAGAGATGTGGGCTCCTATTTATATGAAGAATCTGAGTGGTGAGCCCCTTAAAGTAATAGAATCTATACCAATTGACCTTAGATCTAACTATCAATACATCCATGACTAGGATTATGCAGCACTTTTTACTTGATGCCCCTGGGTATCAGGTTCAGTTCTCAAATCTAAAACCTAAACCTAGTGAAACCTTCATTGATTATTTTTCAAATGTACAGAGTGTACTAAACAGGTGGCTTAAAGCAGCTAACATAGGTAACGACTTTGATAGATTAAAAAACCTAATAGCTATGGACAAGGTTATATCTACTATACCTTCTCCTTTTGCTAAGTTTTTGCAGCAGTCAGACATTGAGAACATCGAGCAGTTCGAAAAGAAAGGCTCAGCATATTTTTCTTCTAACAGAGATATTTTTAAGACTTCAAATGACTCTGAAATAGTTTCCTTTGTGAAAGACCAACCAAAAAACTATCAGAGTAACAGAAAACCTTTTCAGAAATATGACAAAAAAGATAGGAAAGTGTCCAAATGTATGTACTGTCAACTTATGCACGACACTTATTCTATGTGCGACAAATCGCCGAATTATCCGGCGCATCTTGAAAATGTTATCAAGAAGCAACAAAATAAAAGATCTGCATACAGGCGTGCAATCAAATGTTTTTTTTTGTTCCAGCTATGGCCATTATTCTAATAAGTGCCTTGGCCGCCAACGTATGAAAGCTAACAATGCTATCTTGATTGATACCTCTTCAGATGGTGGTAGTGAGGATGAGTGTGAGGTTGAAAGTGAGGTTGAGGTTGACTTACCTTTTAACAAAGCGGAAAATGTGTGTTGTGTAAACGATGTGTTAAGCTTTGACAATTGTGAACAGTGTCAGCAATTTCATGCAGACGGAAGACTGGAGTGTGGACATACAAGTACCATTCTCATCCGAGAATGGAAATGCAGCATTAGCCTCCAGAGGCAATTTGGTGTTCCACAATGCAATGGTCAATGATAGACCATGCCAATGTTTGCTAGACAGCGGCAGTACCCTTATTGGTCTTCGGAAAGAACTAGTGAGTCCGGGTGATTACACAGGTGACACTGTGAAATGTCGAACCTTTTCGGGTAACGTTGAAATTTACCCTTTGGCAAAAGCCCGTATTGATTACTCCTTTTCTTTCCGGTACCTTTACTTGTGCAATACTTGACAACCCTTGTACTGATTTAATTTTGGGGTGCTTACCTCAACTGAAACAATGTACTAGTGATGAAATAGTTGCATGGGAGAAATTAAATGCAGCTAATGCAACAACCAGAGCAGACACTTTGAAACAGCAAGACACACTACAAGATAAGAAACTACTGTTGCTTTCTCCAACTAGCACAGATGAAACCAACAGACAGAAATTTATAGAACAACAGAAAGCTGATTCTAGTGTGTCTCCATATTTAAAATTATTGAAAGAAAGGGCCAAAGTGACCAAAAATGCATCAGAGTTCTGTAGACTTAATAATGGCATGTTATCTAGATATCATACAACTAGTAACCATGAGAATCAGCAAACGGGGTTACCTGAAAAACACCGTCTAACTGTGCTAAAGAGTGCACATCAATCACCGTGTGCTGGTCATCTTGCATACAACAATACCATGCCAGGTTTTGCCAATGATATAAAATTATTTTGTCGTAATGTATTTTCTGGTAATGTCTGTAAACAATTAGTACATAAGTTTAAGAGTAGACATCCTACAGCTGAAGTACAACATTCTACTCTGGCTTCTAGGCCATTGAGAGGGAGGGTCAAATCTACCATCAATACACAAACAGGGGTACAAGAACAAACCAGATCAAGACATACTTCCGTTACTTCCAAACAAACGAAATGGCAAGGACCATTCAATGTGGCACGTGAATTTTCAAATGCTGACTATGAAATGTCAATAAACTGACACTTAAAGATATTCCATGTCAACAGGTTGAAACCTTACTTTTCACGACAAGAAACAGGGAGTAGAGACAGACAAACACAGTGCACCCACACCTAATAATAAGACGACAGACATACATAGCGCAACTACACTAGTTAGCGGGACTGGCAAATCCGACAAGATGCATACATTTAGTGAGCTTACAGGATACGCATGATATATGTTTCCATACTGATGACTGGACAACACACTAACTGAAACGAAGACAGGTCTTTGACAGAGTGCGACTCTTCGGTCTCACTGTCAAACCGAGCAAAGTTGAATTGGGCCTAAAAGAAATTCATTTTTTGGGTCATGTCATTTCTCAATGTCAACTAAAGACTGACCAGTAAAGCAGTACCAAAATTATGAATCTGACCATGTCTAACAGAAAGAAGCAGGTCAGAAGCCTTTTGGGATTAGTAAATTACTCAGAAATTATAATTCTATATTCCAATGTTTTAAAAGCATTTGTAAAATGAAATGTCAAAGATGCATTATTAATTTCTGCATTGTCAAAAATGAAAGTCCTTTTTTGTAATATTCCAATCCTCCGCTTGCCTAATCCTAGGCTCGTTTATTATTCTAGGACAGATGCCAGCAGTACTAGGCCAATTTTTTGAGGGCATCTTCCATCCGATTTGCTACGTGAGCCGTAAGATCACACCTGCTGAGTCCAGAGATTCCATATCACAGTTGCAACCCTAAGCGTCATCTATGCGGTGAGAAAGCTCCATCTAATTCTGACGGATGTTCACTGCATTGTCCAGACCGACAACTCCCCGATCACGGTCATATAGAGTGGTGTGCATCAAAATGACCGGATATACAGGTGGTCACTAATTTTACCATCTGGGGTAGAAATACCTGAAATCCCACATATAAATGTAGAGTGATAGTTAGTACATGAATATATTATATTATTCTATGTAAAATAGGTTACATACACATCGACATTATGTGCTTAATCATGTACCAAAAACAATGAACTATCATGTGTCCGTAGACATCAAGTGAAGAACTGTGCTGCAAAACGTAGATATCACCGTGTGAAATAGGACAGCTCATTACCGAACTAAGCTCCATTCCGGTGTATCATTTGTGTGAAGCGCAGAAAACAGTGTCAGAACAGTGCTTAATTACAGACACGAAAAGACTGAGCTACGACACCAGCGATCTCTACACGTGCACTACCAATAGAACACTATGATGACTGTGCAAGGTATTTCAGATACCCAGGCAAAGTGTGTAGATAGATTATGCCTATACAACCATTGTACATACATGAAGGCAACTACTAACCTGTGGAAACTGAATACTATGTATATAAACTTAATGTGATATGTAATATAATATTTTAAGATAGTGATAAAATAGAGGTAGGTTAAGAAATATAATAGTTTTCATTTATTTTAATAGTGTAGTGAGTACAGTAATTAACCCATTTACTTAACGTAAAATTAAATTAGAATATTAGTTTAGACATAAGAATAGGTAATTACAAGTTAAATTAAATTTATAATATGAATAGTACCATTTAGATTGTTATATTTAACTTAGCTTCATTTTAGTTTAGTTTAGTCCATCTTAATGAAAACCATACCATCTTTCAAATATGACCATTTAGTAGTATCATCATTTGACATCATGATAGATTTAAAAAAAAAAAAAAAAGTAGATAAGGTAACATACATCATTTACACCATTTAGTTGAAGAACATCACTCATATAATTCCTTTGTGCATTTAAAAACATTATTTAGCATAGTATTTAGAAAAGTACATAAAATGTGTTCACATCATCCATTTAATTAAGGTACATAACTCACATCACGACAATTACATTTAAATAGTGAGATTACATCCCTTAGATTAGAGAAAAATAAGAAGTAATATAAGCATATCATATAATTAACATAACAAATTTAATAAATTTAGGTAACACATTAAATACTTAGTTATATAATTAGTATTAGTATGTTAGAATATAGAGTTTTATGTTAGTGTAATATACGGATGATGAGACCAAGGGGATACACCATCAACCCTTTCTCGTCCATGTACATAAATTGTAAATACATGACTCGTGCAGCGACTTTCGCACAGTCATTGAGCTCAACTTTCTAAAACTGAGCCAAACCTGTACAGTGTCACTCCAAGGTTTTTAATTAATCGGAAGAATTAGTGTGGAAGGATAAAAGATGTGTGACAGAATTAAGGGTGAAAGGAGTGTGACAGAAGTGTGAAAGCGAGAGCGAAGGGAAAATAGACGGGAGAGAGTGACATCAGTCAGCGAATTCTTCTGCTGTCTGGCTCGACTTTTAATATTTGTCTGTGTTAATGTTGGTTTTCGTTAGTAAAAATGTGCTAGTGTGAATGTGTTGTCTGTAATATAGTTTACAACTTAGATTACAGTATTTTGAGTTTCATAACAAGGGAATGTAGTCACGAATTAGTGTTATACACCTGTTTATGGCCACATTTAACCAAATTATGACACTTAAAAAACTAACATACATACACATAGGAGGTAGAAACATAGGTTAGAAGTTAGATTAGTAGATTAATTACATCCAAACACACAAACAACCAGAAAAACAAACCTATAAATTACATACACTTTTTCTAGATCAAAGGGAGATAACTTCGGGTCAGGGGACATAATAGACAACGAAAACCTAACTTAACAGTGAAATAATACTTTACACGCGGAAGCGATGTAGGTAAAGCCTGTCGCACACACTCTTGTATAATGGTTGTTAAATATTATATGGGGGACATGAAGCAATTCATGTGTTGACCCTAAGAAAGTCAACTTTGTATGGGTAGTAAGTTAATTTACTATGTGAGGGCAGGTCTTATAAGACAACGGTCCGGTTCAGACATACCTCTAATAAATATAATATAGCATGTGAGAAAGGGCTCACGCCAACCAGTCAAGTTTGTGGCGATTGCCAGTAGCCAAGTAAAGTTTTGCTACACTGTGACAATAGTCAGTAGAAGTCTGTTAGAGTGCCCAAAGCCAGGTTATCTAGAGTCTTTGACAAAAATTAGAGACACTAATTTTTTAGAAACCTCTTGCGTCACAACCAATGAGTGAAAGTTGATGACGCAACACGGGAGGGGCGGGTGTGTGTCAAAGACTTGACCGCATCCCCTCCGCCAGGAAGAGCAGTCAATCTTAAAGAGGCCAGGAGGTGATACGGTGCCCGAGGTAAGGGCAGGGGTGATGAGGTAATGGGAGATGGGTTAACCATTCCCTCATGAGACACGCAGGCGATGTTCAGAGAGTTAGCACTCTAATCACGATAACATCACGCCTCGTGGTAGCCACAGAGGAGTTGAGTATACACTCAACGTACCACGTCTGCCATCAGCGTGCCATGTGAGGTAACACGCACCAAGGTGAAGGTCAATCTACGTGGTGTGTGACCACGGAATGAAAGATTGTCAGACGGGAGGACAGGACTTGTAGTGTACACTTCGTTAGAGTAGCGATAGGGTTTCTTGTGTTTATTTGTGTAGAAAGTTAGCATAGGGGATAGCAGCTCGTGATAGATAATACTGGGGCTTTATGTTGTGTGTCTCAATAGCGACTGTTCACTGCGTGTAGCGAGCCAACGGCAATAAAATGGACCATTGATTTTCCTCGCGCACGACTTGCAAGTTTTCTTGTATTGGTGTGGGAGAAGTATCCGATGATGCCTGTCAGTTGAGTTGTTGACACATTGGAATGTCCTGAGTGCAGTGATGTTGATTCTTATCTCAACTAAACTGGCGGGCTATCTTCAACACAGACTTCAAGAATACCATAGCTGCCACAGAAATGATGGAGAATGACTGGTGTGGAGGACAATACAAGCCACATGATGATGATGGAAATCAGCATAGTCGAATGGGTAAGAGCGTTCGTCATTAAACATCCGGTGTGCTGATGATAATTCGCTTTACGGCAACTGTCTGGAGCCAAATATGTCTATGTATATTGGGGATCTGGGATGACAGGCATTGATAGTACATTTAGGAAGGATGGCTGTCACGCCCTTTTCAGAGCCCATTCCGCACTGGTCCAAGCCTGACATCCAGCTCACGCCTGTAGCTCCTAGTAGTGTCAGCATGCGACAGCGGCCACTCCCTCCTCCCCCCACCCCCAGGCAGCGGCTGTGGCAAACCGGCAAAACCAGGCGAGGGTAACCCATTTGGCCTCAAACCAATCGGTGAACTAGGGTTTGCTTACCCAGCATTTGAAGACAGGAGTCGGCAGACTGCGCGGAGGAAATCATTGATGATTTAACGTGCAAGACGGCGTTTACCTGCAAAGCGTTGTGGAACGTGATGAGCACGGCAAGGCACGTAGAGCGCCCTGATCATCCACTGCACCTGTATTCGTCTCCAGTCTTCTTGAAATGTCTTGCCATGGGATTCAGATGGACTCAGGCGAGATAATGTGGTAGACGAATTGCGCAACGCTTTCTAACTTTAATCCAATGCATCGCGCAAGTCATTCTCCATTGAACATCTATCACCAGCCATCTTAGAACTCACGGCTCCAAACTTTCAACTCCACTGGAGGGAAATGAATGGTCATCATTCTTGATGGGCAAACACTACTATGTCTTTATAGTGGTAGTCGTTTAGAGTAGGCATGTGTCGACCGTCTTTTTTCTATACAAGTGTAAAGAAATATTTGGGAAAGGGGAAATAATACTAATTTGCAACAAACTCCACTTTAATGGAATTGCATCCCTTTGCTTATCTGGCATCATCATCATCATCTGGAGCCGTGGTAATGCAGTAACTAGCACATTTGCCTGGTCATGTATACTGTGCACCAAAAAGAAACGCAACATTTTTGGTGTTCCTTTTATAAATGATATTCGCTTATTGGACATCAGTCAACCTATCGACTGTGTCTATCTGGTCATTAACTGCTCGTGGTTACCTGAATTGTACTCACCTCATGATTCGTGAAGTCATGAAAGGGGTTACGGTCAAAACAACATTTTTGACAATAACTCGTGACAGGTTCATGATAATCCCGTGAAACGTAATTGTCACAAAACTCTCTGACCATATTATTGAATGCCTATAAGAGATTGACGCTCCTCGAATAAATTCCGTTGAAAATTCAAAGCGCAAATAAGGCTAATCTCACTACAGAACAAAGACTCATCATCATTGGACGCTTACAGGCTGGACAGTCATAAAGTTTAGTAGCCAGATAATTTATTGTGGTTAGGAGCACCATTAGTCGCCTTTGGAGGCGATTTCAAGAAACTGGCTCAGTGGCAGACCGGCCGTGCAGTGGAAGACCCAGAATCACAACTGCTGCCGAAGACCGCTTCATACGGCTGCGTCACCTTAGGAATCGATTTGCATCTGCGTCCTCCACAGTCCAGTCAATGCCAGGAGCTCGTTGAATTTAAGATCAAACGGTCAGGAATCGGCTGTACGACGCTGGTCTTTAGACTAGAAGACCCTACAGAGGTCCTATTCTTACGGACCAACATAGCCAGATCCGGCTGCAGTGGGCGAATCAGCATCGCCAATAAAATGTTGGTACAAGTTTGCAATTGGAACTGCAATAATGTTGCGTTTCTTTTTTTTTTTTTTTTGAACAGTTTATTTGAAACCCCTCGAGACGGAGATGTTTGTTAAACATTGATATGGTCTTCCAAGTTGAACAAGCGCAAACTGGGAAGTATTCTGGGAACTAAGGGCGGTCGGCCTGCTATTTACCACTTTACAAATCGCCGATTAGTCAATAGTAATAAAGACTAGCACCATATACTCAGGGCGCTGAAAGGGGTCTCTTACTTTTAATAGTGTTTTCCTAATTATCACCATCATTATTGTTATTGGGATCATCATTAACAATCATTATCACAATCATCAGCATCAATCATCGTAATTACCGTCATCATTCTCGCACCACTATCATAGTCACCACCATCACCATTACCAGCATCATCCCCATTATCACCACCATAATCAGTGTCTTCGTTATTATCATCAACATCACCATGCTTATTACACCTATCAGCACCGCCATCATCAACATCATTACCATCAGTCTCCATCATCAGCATCATCGTCAACATCACCACCACAACCATCATCATCATCATCAATACTACAATAGTCTCTATTATCAGCTTCATTATAAACATCGTCGTCAGCATTATCACCACCACCGTCACTATCATCATCCACAACATCAATCCCATAATGATTATGGTGATTATGTTGATGATGATGCTAAAATGATGCTGAGGATAAAACTAATGAAGATGATGTGGTTTGTCGTGCTGATAAGATTAATGAGATGATAATGATGATGATTGGGGTATTGGTGGCTGTGATAATTATATTCACAAACATCAAAATCATCATCATCATCAACAACAGCTACATCATCTTTATCACTACCACCAACATCCACATTCAACAGCATCAGCATAATCATCACACCAGTACCAACATCATTACCATCACCACCATCAATATCAGCATCACCATCATTGCCAAGGAGTAGTCTGTGTGTTCTTAGTGCGTATCAAAAGTTGAATGTTTGAGTCTAAGGTCGATGATTAATCTCTTGTGTTGAGATTGTATCTGAGTTGACTTTAGTACTGTTCATGGTAGGTACATTGATTGGCTATGGTTAACACCACTCTAAGAGGTCATTACGTACGTGGCTGGTTCGACTATTATCATTAAACTCTTTCACTCATCCATCATATACCTGACGAACCACAGCGTCACATACTAACGACAAACATCGAAACAAAACGCCGAAAGTTTCATATCATCTGTTGTTACACTGACACTTGTTAGACATTTCACATAACCGCACAAATATTCTCAAACCACAATAATGTATTAAAACACTTCTATAATAAAACTATCACACAAAAGCAGCACTGTGAATGTGCCATATTGCCACATCGATGAGTCACGACCGGTCTGCCGTCGAACACGGTGGAACTTTCACTGACCCGTTTAGGAGCGACACTTCTCTTCTGGCGAGCACCAAAGTCGTGTTTTACACCGTAAGGCGTGCATGTGATCAGAGCTCACAAACCAGCCCATGACAATCATCGCTATCATTACCTTAGACACCATCACCATCATCAACATGGACATAGACTATCACTATAAATCCAGACAAAAGAGGAATATTTGACAAGGAAGAACAAAACAGTGTACAGCGCAGAACAGCCACTCTCAGCTTCC
>JACEFZ010012367.1:455000-577500 GCA_014155875.1 Cepaea nemoralis
TGAAATTCCGCAGTGCTCTTCATCTTAACTTAAAACCAAAAGTGCTTCAAGCCGAACTCGACTAAACTCTAAGCAGCAACTCAACTCGGCATCACTAAACCTAAACCTGAAACCTAAACTTCGACTGCCAACTCTTGGAGGGCACTTAACTCTATCCGAGCAGTACAACTAACTCACAACTACTCGCCTCCCAACCAACTTCCACTAGTCTACAACTGTCCATGTGCAGCAACTCTGCCCATCTATCTGAGCTCACTTGGGCAGCGCCCCCTTCCACACTCTATATTGAACAGCAGACTAACCGTCTTTTGGCGGCACTCACCTCCTATGTCTTCTCTGTGCCGCAACTAAACTCAACACTAGTCTGCACATCCCATCTATCTAAGCTCATTAGGGCAGCACTCGCCTCCTATGTCTCCTCTGTATAGCAACTCAACTCAACTCTAGTCTGCACATCCCATCTATCTAAGCTCACTAGGGCAGCACTCGCCTCCTATGTCTCCTCTGTGTAGCAACTCAACTCAACTCTAGTTTGCACAGCCCATGTATCTAAGCTCATTAGGGCAGCACTCGCCTCCTGTGTGTCCTCGATGTAGCAACTTTACCCTGTCCATCTATCTGTGCTCACTTCTGCAGAACCCCCTTCCACACTCTGGGCTCATCCTCTAACTGTCCGGGCAACACCCTCTCCTGAGTCTCCTCTGTGTCATCTCTTCGCCTAGTCTACAACTGTTCTTATACAGCAACTTGATCCTCTTAAATATCATTCTCTCTGTGAGCAATTTTATCAAGATATTCTCGTTAAACTATAATGTTCACTGTAGCATGCTTTACTTGTTAAACAGTCTAAACACCAAGCACTCTTATTGGACCAGACATGAACCGGAGTAACGCTAAAGTCTAAAATGTGTTACTTTATCTTCCATACAACTCTGATTTGTTTATCAGACAACATACAGCCTCGCTGAACTTTCTATACTAACTTATTAAAAGCACCCCAACTACATTGCTCTACCCCTATACACTAACTTACTGTGTTGGGGTTAAATATTGGGTACACTGAACTGAGTACCTCGATCCGCCATACTCGGCTAATCTGTTGCAGATCCCTACCTGTCCCGTCTTGAAACTTTACGTAGTAAAGTCTTAAACAGAACCAAACTCTTTTTCCTCCACGCTCATAGCTTAATTTGTCACAATATCGTGACTGTTTTCATAATCACCGGGAAAATAGTTTCAAGCAACCAAAAAAAAAAAACACAACAAAAATACAACTTTTTGTCTTGGCAAAAGAAATCTTCATGCAACACTGAATCTCAACCCCATTATAATAACATATACAATGTATGCCAACTCAATATAAACAAATCATAATATCTCCACACAATGCAACACCAGTTATTGTTCAATGGTTAATTCCTCAAAACATATGTGTCACTAGTAATCACACGCTGTTATTATTACAGTTAATCAGTTCTTCATTATGAATCACTACCCATGAATCGTACATTTTAAACCTTCATTTCCTTGCGGAAGCCCTGAGCCATGTCAGCTCAGACAGTTGCGCGCTTTCACCGCGCAAGTGAAAGTGACATTTTATAGATGCATCCGTCTACTTGTCACCACCTGGTACATTTAAAAAAAAATAATCTTTTTTTCTCTCACTTAAAGAGAAAAAAAGCAACTCAACTTGTCACTTCTGTGCATATCAACTTATTTACAACAGGCTGGGCATTCATAAAAAAAAAAAAGGAAAAACAAACCACATTAATAACATCAGGTTAGATAATTCAAACAGTACGCGAATGATTATTTAACTTGGGTCACCGACTGTCTCCCTAAACTCTCCACACTGAAGGTCAGTTTGAGTGTAAACCACCGACTCAATGACATTTCTTCCTATCCGGAATTCTCTCCAGCTACTATCCTGCTTATGACAACATTGTCAACTTAATTAACTGCTGAATTGGTATATGGTGCGTGTGTAGTCGTGTGCACATGTAGGTGTACATGCGTGCGCGTATATATGTATGAACGTGTATATTTTTCGGGTCTTGGTTGGAGTGAGTCAGTGTGTGGCTCTGAATGTCTTAGTGTGTAAGATTATGCAAAAGGGTCACATGTACAACGACCTGAATGCCCAACATTCTACTCCCTTGCAGATAAAGCTCATTCGCTGTCGGCCCACCATCAACTACTTTTCTGGTCAATGACCACTGGAACCTTAATTCTTCCTTATACTCTATAAACCTTTTATTTGGGGTTGCAACCGCAATTTCTCCAAAATCTTTGCACATCACATGTCATTTACGTTGTACATACAAGGTAACTCACGGCACGTCTCAACGTGTGCTTAGATGGACTGCACGCATTTTGTCAAATCCACCTTTCCTCTTCAGACAACTGTCTTTTTGGTGGCTGTTTTGGGTCGAACTTCCAACGACCGCTGTTATTTCCTGTAACATTCTATTCTCCACTCAATAACCTCTTAATAGGGAAGCTCAATTTCCTTCTGTGCGTAACACCGCACAATTACATGAACATGCTTTCTTCCAAGGAGAAAGAAAAAACACTTCTCAACACAGAACTATACACAATGGTTTGTGGTGCGCATTCTCGCCCATGCCAGGAACATACAACAATTACATGTAACACAACCTGATTACATGTTTAGACAGCATAGTTATCTCTCCTACCCCACACCAACTATCAAAACACTACGTCACTTTAAAAATAAAAACATTTGTATAGACAGCACCATTCATTTATACACAGTATCCTACACGTCTCCTTAACCACAGAAGATACGCTTTAACTAACTTCTCTTTATCGGTAGTTTTCGACCTGTCCTAACCATTTATGAAGCATGGAAATTTCCTCTTGTTGCATCTCTTTCTCTTATTTCTTGTACGTTTCTTTCTAACTTTTCTAGTTACCTTCTATAGATACCTGCGTCTTCGTATGACGAGTCAGTTATTGTAATAAGATTTTTTTCTTTTCAGCACTTCTATCTGAACTAAATTTCGACCCATAATTTGTAAGTCATCTAGAAAAAAACTATCCCCTTTTTGTACCGCTTTCTCTTACATTTTCTACATTCTTGTTTAATTTTGCTAAGTTTTGTTATAGATTGTACCTTCGTCATCTGACGACTCAATTATTGTAATATGGAATGCAAACAATTAGGTATATTAAGCTCCTGCGAAATAAGGGATACTAAACACAGACACAATGTACTTACCATACAAAGGACTCCATATGCAAGTGAAAACATCCAAAATCAGAAACAATAAATAATTATATAATAATGGAGTAATATAATAAAAATAATTGATAAAGAACCAAAGGACTACCCGACGTATCGGTTCTAAGAACCTGTGTTATGGACGGGACAACACAAACAGATAAACAACGAAATAAAACACGCAAAATAAAATTAACACAGCTCCTTGTTGACTGGCGGGAAACGGAAATGATGGTTTAAACCGGTTTAGAAATGCGCTCTTGGGGCTACAAAAGTTAAAGTACAGTTCAGCTGTCAGAGTACCAGATAGGATTTGTATTGCCAAATGGCGTGTAAACAGTCCGATATGGATAAATTACAGGGAATAAAGAATAGTTATTCCGTGACATCAATAACAGTATTGATTCCTGCTAGGTAAATGCATCCCGGAGAGTTTATTAGTTGGCTTTCAATTTTGAGGATAATGGAGTTGTTAGAGAAGCAAGGTTTCAATGATCTATATAATAAATTGCTTCTCTAACAACTCATTGCACATCGAACCATTCAGTCCATAAGTGCTCGGATCCCCTCCTCAGTATCTCCCGCTGCGTGTAGCGGCTAATGACGCCAGTTTTGTGTTGGTTAATCATTCTTCTTTGGCTTCCTGCATAGTTTTCTTGTCTGGCCACACCTCTTTTAATTTGCCGTTATCGCAGTCTGACCATGGTTGTAGATTCACAGTCATCACTTGGTTCTCACAAAAGTCTTACTTCTTGTAGAGCATTGAGTATATCAGCCTGGTTCATGACTCTTCCATCCTACACAGTAGCCTTACTGCAAGCCTGTCAGCCCGCTTATTTCATTGTACTCCCGCATGCCCTGGAACGAAGATGAAACTAATCTTTGCCAGCCGAGACCGCTCCAGAGACACCCCTCCTCTATCCTCTTGAGCATACTCATTGAGTCACTAAGGAAACATGCCCTAGTGAATGTCTGTGTCTCGAGCCATGTTATTGCTTTACTTACTGCCATGACTTCCATAGTCAGGCTACTTGTGGTCTCAGCAAAAGCACCAGAGTTCTCCTTCACAATTCTCCCTCCAGCCTGAGCCATAAAGGCCCTTGAGCTTCTCACGCGTCGAACGTTCTACCCATCTGTGTAGATGACAGCATCACCCTTTACAGAATTCCCGAAGATCAAAGCCTATACTTCCGCCTCCACAGCAGCCGGATTTTCTTGTCTGCATTTTCTGTCTAGTTGGATGCAAACTGAAAAGGACGTACAGAACTCTGTTGGTACTTTTACCCAGTCCTCGCGAGGTTCTAAGTCCTCAAGTGAATATTGTATGAGATGGCCAAACATGACCTCCCAGGCTTATCAGCATGACACGTGATGATGATGATGTCTTTTCACGTTGTTGGCTCATTATGTGTCGTAAATGTATGAATGCCAGATGTCGACACTCCACACCGCTTCTCAAGTAGGGAATTGTTCCGGATATACATATTTTACAACGTGTATCTCTTCTTGTTTAATGTATCCACTTCAATTCTACATTATATAGACCAAGATGTTCACGATAACTTCAAGATAAATGCACATTATTTTACACTGTTATCTGCTTATAGAGGATTTACAGGATCTGTAGATATTGCAACCATTATAGAAAGGTAGCCAACGAGTAGCAGTGACCTGCACTCTTGCATGCTGACTCATTGTTCATGGTACGATCCCCCTGGAGACGTTTATTTCCCAGTCGTTATTGCCCAAAAGTGCCTGGGCCACATTATAAAAACTTCCCACAAGATAACTGATATTCAGATATACACACACATGTAATACTTCCGGGGTTGCGCTGTTCGTGCACTGTGAAATGATGCTCCTTGTGGTCCCTATGACAGTGAACTATTCCACATATTACAATATCAATGTGAAACGAAAGCGATCCTTCTCGAGAAACGAAATTTAAAAAAAAATTGATCTTAACTGTGTGAACAAGAAGGCTAAAATATGTGTGGATCGTTGCTGTTCTGACACACAATTCGTCGAGCGTATGAAGCCGTGACGCCATTATAATTTCTGTATCAGCTACAGAAGCAGCATAGTTCTTTCAGGCAGCGCCGAAACTTTCGCCCAAAGATGCTGTAGACAATGAAGTTGGTAGCTGAGTTGAGCAGCGTGCTGGTTCCGGCCACAGCAGTGACCACATTGCAGGTGAGAGAACAAGTGAACTGGAACTCTTCCACCCCGATGGGACTGGACGGTTCCGACGGGTAGAGGATTAGTTCTAGGACGGCCAGGAGTCGGCAGACGCAGAATATGGCGGTGAGAACTATAATCGTAACTGTTAATCGCATTTGGCTGTCTCCTCTTGTGCTGGCAATGGACATTGTATTTGTGCCCCGAGTACAAAGTCTCTGTATCATTGCCGCATTAAGTATGATGATTGCACCAACTGGTATAATAAAATGAAAAATGCTGTTTAAGTATACAAGATACACAACATTGAATATGTAACTCTTCCCGAAAGATGTTGTAACCATACTGTATTCAACTGGGCATTCCAAGTATCGAGGAATACAATAAATCACAGACCATACCAAAACTAACAAAGACGCTATGCACGCCCGTTGATAAGTACACAACAGTCTGGCTTTTAAAGGTAGCAGCACGACCAAAGCTCTCTCCATTGTAACCAATATTGTCATATAAATAGTTCCGTTGTAGGATATGTACAGTATGCCATAGACATACTTAAACACAAACACATCGAACATAATGTATTCCTCATTTACATCCCTCATCGATAACATCAGTGGTAGAGAATTAAGCAGGGTGTAGACAATAAGAAACAGTGTATCGAACACTGCCAACACCACTAGAAGCATCGAAGTTGAGTTTCTCATGGCGGGAAGAAGCAGAACAATGGCCGACGTGACGTTACCGAATATTCCAAACACGGCAATAGTAGTGCCTGCTATTCCGTAGAAGACCCACAAGTAAAAATAGTCAATGCTTGTCGCATTGGTTATTGTCAGATTTGCTGTGCTATTTTGTGTCACTATGGCGTCCATTTTTGATGTTCATTAAAGTCTTCTGTAAATAACGTATCTATCTCAATGAAAAAACAAGTTTTAAAATCTAGGAGCCAGTGATAAGTTGCCGGTAATGGGAAGGCATTAGCGTACGCTTAAGCAAAGTAGATAAGGACCACAAAATAAATACTTAACTTAATATGCAAGGAAAACGTAATGGAACAGCACCCCTTAGCATACAATACAGGGAAAAACTCAACTTCAATTACAAGTAAAACTTAATTGCTTAGTGACACCTAGCATAAAACAGACAAAAACAAAACTGCAGTTTCAAGAAAAACTGAATGCCACAGCAAACTAACTAACGAACTAACTAACTAACTAACTATCTAACTAACTAACTAACTAACTATCTAACTAACTAGCTAACTATCTAACTAACTAACTAACTATCTAACTAACTAACTAACTAACTCACTAACTAACTAACTAACTAACTAACTAACTAACTAACTAACTAACTATCTAACTAACTAACTAACTAACTAACTATCTAACTAACTAACTAACTAACTAACTAACTATCTAACTATCTAACTAACTAACTAACTAACTAACTAACTAACTAACTATGTTGTTTGTCCATCAAGAATGATGATGACCATTCATTTCATCCAGTGGGGTTGAAGGTGTGGAGCCGTGGGTTCTAAGATGGCTGATAAGGCCTATTTTGGCTCGAAATGTTCTTTGACAATGTGGGCAAAGAATGCTTGACGTCTCTGGAGGAGGATTTCCTGCAGTGGTTTTTCTGTCCTGCCTTTTCTTCACAGCTCTTGCAGTCCTGGTTGCCTCACATATGACTGCACCTTTGCGCAATGATGCACGCCACGAATTTCGGTCTCTGGCTGCAGCCTCCCAGGTGTCATGATGAATTCCAAAAGCATTCAGTGAAATTTTCAGAGTGTCTTTAAAACGTTTCCTCTGGCCACCTTGGGAGCGTTTACCACAACGCAGTTCGCTGTAAAAAATTCGTTTAGGGAGCCTGTGATCTGGCATGCAAGTCAAGTGACCAGCCCAGCGAATCTGATTCTTCATCAGTAGAGTGTGGATACTGGGCATGGATGCTCTTTCTAGGACTTCAGTGTCTGGAATCTTGTCTTGCCATTTAATCTTCAGTATCTTCCTTAGGCAGACTGTGTGGAAGTGGTTTAATTTCCTAGCGTGTCGCTGATAAACAGTCCAGGTTTCACAAGCATATAGCAGTGTGGATAATACAACTGCTTTGTAGACTTTTAGCTTTGTTTGCAGGCTTATTCCAGTTCTGTCCCATACATTCTTGTACAGTCTGCCAAAGGCTGCACTGGCCTTGGAGATTCTTGCATTCACTTCGTCATCGATTGTGGCAGCTTGTGACACGGTGCTGCCAAGATAGGTGAATTTGTCCACAACACTTAGTCTATGATCATTCACTTTGATATTCGGCACAGTGTGATTATTCCCTGGAGCTGGCTGGTACATAACTACAGTCTTCTCCAAGTTGACATTGAGCCCAAAGTTGGCACAGGCATGTGAAAAAGCTGAAACATTATGTTGCATGTCCGCCTCTGAGTTGGCGTATAGAGCGCAATCATCAGCAAACAGGAGCTCTCTGACGGTGCCGCTGTTAATTTTGGTTTTAGCTTTCAGCCTTCTGAGATTGAATAACTTTCCATCCATACGGTAGTTGATGTCTATTTCAATGTCGTCGTTCTCGAAGGCATTCATCAACATGGCTGAAAACAGGCTGAACAGTGTTGGTGCCAGGACACATCCTTGCTTCACTCCATTGGTGACAGGAAAGGGTTCAGACAGTTCACCATTTTCCTGTACTCTTGCCTGCATGCCGTCATGAAATAGCCGCACTATTTGGACAAAAAACTAACTAACTAAAACTAACTAACTAACTAACTAACTAACTAACTAACTAACTAACTAACTAACTAACTAACTAACTAACTGACTAACTAACTAACTAACTAACTAACTAACTAACTGGAAGCAAAAGAAGAATGATTAACCAACACAAAACTGGTGTCATTAGCCTCTTCACGCTGAGGGAGATACTGAGGAGGGGATCCGAGCACTTATGGACTGAATGGTTCGATGTGCAATGAGGACGATCTGTCGACTAACTTACTAACCAACTAACTAACTAACTAACTAACTAACTAACTAACTAACTAACTAACTAACTAACTAACTAACTAACTAACTAACTAACTAACTAACTAACAACCTAATTAACTAACTAACTAACTAACTAACTGACAAAATGACTGATTGTCTGATTGACTGACTGACTGATTGACCGACTGACTTACTAACTTCCTAGCTAGCTAACTACTTGACTAACTAACTAACTAACTAAGTAAGTAAGTAACTAACCAACCAACCAACCAACCAACCAACCAACCAACCAACTAACTAACTAACTAACTAACTAACTAATTAACCTACTAACAAACAAACAAACAAACTAACTAACTAACTAACTAACTAACAAACTAACTAACTAACTAACTAACTAACTAACGGACTGACTGACTGACTGACTGACTGACTAACTAACTAACTTGCTTATATAGAATTTTAGTTGACAGAAAGTGATACGCACACGCATTTTTCAGTAATACAAGTTCGAGATAGTTTCTCCCACTGTTATAAATTTCAACACGTTCTGTTGGAACTGCCGTATTTACCTCGTTATACGCATTCCCAGGTTTATCCCGTATATCAGCAGCAATAAACCAAGGCGAAATTATTAATAGATTAGGTTGCCGATTAACTGACCGAATATTAAAACAATGTTTTCCCGTAGTGAATTTTAAAAACGAAGACACAAACAATAGATTGCAGGCTTTATTGCCTGGCATATATCGCTGTATATCGTCAGGTACATACTGCAGATTTCACACAACATAGAGTAAAATAACTAGATAAATCCTTCAATCTGAAATGTTCGCACAGTAATGTCAATTGTCAACCACGGTAATTTTAATCTGATTAACATGTCTTTCTGTGTGCACAAAACTGGCCTACATAGATTAACCCTTATGGCTTCTGCAAACTTTAACAAGTGACTATTTTGTGAGTTGAACAACTCGCGAAAGGCACGGTCTCTGTAAATCAAATGACCCCTTTCCAACACACGCCTAACACATGACCGAATATTGTTTCGTTTACATGTTGCAGGAGTTTGTTTCTCTGGCGTGAGCTGCAAATTCCGATGAGAGCTGGTAGTCGCAGGGGGTCTGAGGTCAAGGTGAACCTGAGCGGTGAAAACAATGCGGAATGTATGGTGTTCCTGGCTGCAAATGTAGGGAATTCATCAAAATTCGTTAAATATTGCAAGTGAAAGGAATCATCGACAAATGTTAAATATTGTAAGGGAAATGAACTCATCAACAAATGTTTAATATTGTAAGTGAAGGGAATTCATCAACATTAGTATACAAATTATAATGAAATGAGTGAGCTCTCGCTCTCTTGTCCGTCCGTCCGTCCATCCGTCCGTCTGTCCGTCAGTCCGTCCGTCCGTCCGTCCCTCCGTCCCTTCGTCTGTCTGTCTGTCTGTGTGTGTATGTGTGTGTGTGTGTGTGTGTGTGTGTGTGTGTGTGTGTGTGTGTGTGTGTGGAGGGGGGTTGTGTCCATGACCCAATGCAATTTTTCCTGCTGTGGGTCTGTAAGGTGTTGGCGCCATCACAATCTGCAGGCATGAAAGCACGGAGGAATAGATGGCCAGTCTTTCACTCAATTTGAACCCGCGGATAACTTGGCTAAAGTACCCTCCTCGCTCGCACACATGCACGCACGCACGCACGCTCGCACGCACTAACGCACGCACGCACAATGTGAGCTGCTGTTGTGTAGTGGCTAGATGATAGCCTACCAGCTGTCCGGACAACATGGGTTTGATCAGCATCTGGGAGGATTCAAATTTGTAACCTCAAACCTGGAATATCAGATCGAACCAGCCTATACAAGCGGGAACCAGGATAGGTCTTAGAAACCCAATACGGCCCGAGAGATATTGACCCCCACACCCCACCGAGTGCCAATTGGCGGATAAGAGACGCCATATATAAACACTTCCCCCCCCCCCCCCTCTCTCTCTCTCTCTCTGCTTGCCTTGCAGGACCCGTCTGTTAGACAAATGGTAGTCCAGTCAACATACATAGACCGGCGGAGGTCTGTATTTTCCCAAAGACAAACATGCCTCTCAGCAAAATTGTTAAAGACAACGAGCTTAACGGGGAAGCCAGTGGAGTCTCGTCGTCCGGTAGGGAGCAATATGTGCTACTGGTGGTACCCGATCGTCTTCAATAAACTGTATGCAAATTAAATGTGAAAAGTGGGACGCAAAGGTGTTTCCAAGGCACCAGGGCCGGGTTATATACTGGCCAAGACCTACTGACGCGCCCTCGTCGAGCGTCCTGGGCAACAGGTCCCTTCTGGGTCCTGGCTAAAGTCAGTAGGATCGCCGATTTCTCCGAAGTCGGAGAGTGTCTGCCTGTACGGCGAGGAACCACCAGTCTGCACACCAATAAGCCAGACATGGGACAACGGATACTCACGCAAACCTCAGGTCCTGTATGACATCACACTGATGCTGGACAACAGGATGCCTTCATCCGACATACAGGACTTCACGTTGGAGCTCAAGCCAACGAACATAAGCAAGCAAGCAAGCAAATGTGAAAAGTGAAACAGACAGAAGTCTCAAAAAACCAACAGCCCGCACATGTATACTATGTATATTGCCGCTGCCAGAATGCCAACACAGAAGTCCGCCACGAAAAAAATACATTTCATCGTCGATGGAAGCGGCAGTCACTAGAAAACCAGAAAACCAGCAGCCACACATTACTGCATAAAGCAAACTCAATTAGTTCAGCAACTGGCAGCTGCCATTTTTCTGATTCACAACTCACAGTGTCGCTCCACGCACTCAACTCAGTAGCAGGGCGACGGAACCATGCACCACCAGTCCAACACGTGGAAAATGCGTAAGCAAACCGCAGCCACATGAATAAACACTCCAGAGGTCTTAACAGCGCACCGCCTAACCTTCATGCTTATGCAGCAAGAGTAATGCTTTCGAAAGCCGCTCCGGCACAATGGTTAGTTCCCTAACCTGCAAAGTTAGTGATTAGGGTTCACTAATCAGCTGAGGCAAGTTATTCCCACCTCCCCCATCCCCCACCTCCACACACGCCAATTCTGCTCTGGGATCGATTCAAGCTAATAAAAATGGGTCCCCGACAATACTAATAGTGTTCTTGAATTTGAATAGGAAGGAAAGGGAACTAGAAATTTCATCTCATATGTTGTGACCTAAAATGTGTGAAACATGGGGAATAGCAATTAAAGCAATTACAAAACAATTAGAAATCGGTTACAAACATTCATTAATTGGTACCTGCACATAACTGAAGGACTAAAATGGTATGAATGAATCATAAATCTCACGGAGAGAACGAAACAAATAATAGTGAATCAACAGATGCAGGCTATGTGTGGAACAAAATACTCAAAAAGCTCGATAATAATATAACTTGATACTCCTTGTCTATAACCCATAGGACCAACGACATAGAAGGAGACCTGAAAAAACACAGAGAAGAGAATCAGAGACAGACATGAGTAATATGAGGAAGATGTGGAAGGAGCTGCAAGAGATAGCGCTGCTTTTCGGTTGCGTCTTTGCCACATTCGCACCTCATAACTAACATCTTCGGCATCAGCAAATCGTTTGTAATTGACGTTATGATACTAATGTTGGCTCCGACGTATTGAAATTACTCAATATAATTAATACACCTTTCTTGATGATCACCCCGTGCTGCCAACATTCATTTTTTTTACAATTCTGTTTTACAAGGACTCCAGTCTACAAGTCAATGAACGTGTATCGAAGAAATCAAGTACTTTACAGACGTTGACGTCATGATACAAATGGCGGCACCCACGAATTGACATTTCCCAATACAACTGATGCAGTTTTCTTGATCCTTATGTGCTGAGAACATTCAATTTTTAAATTTTTGATTTATAAGAACGCCAGTTTACGAGTGTAATAACGTGTATCAACAGAGTGATAAGCAGTTATATTTTGTGTGTTATCGAATAAATCAAATACTCTACAGATCTCACGTGGGTTTATTAGTTAGTCAACATCTCGATTTACAATTAAAGAAATCACATCAATAAACGGGTGACTATTTTATTCATACTTGAAATGACACAAATAACAAGAGGCTAACATCTCTAACATAAAGCTAACATCTTGACATCTGAAACGGTAGCAGCCCGCAAAATACTAGCTATCAACGGGAGGAAGTCAGTCATTTTGCCTACCAGAGGTAGCTATAAGGACCACAATTAGACATCTGAGACGGTGGCAGCAGGCTCAAAACCAGCAAGCATGCCAAGGAGGACACTCGATGTTTCTACCAGAGGCAGCTATAAAGATGACAATTGGACATATGTGGCAGGGTGACCCAATTTGCATGTACTCTCAGTAGGGAATTCCCACCAAGCCGGTCTTAGCAGAGTTGTTTCCAACACAGGCTATTTTTAACTCGGAGGAAGCCGATTAGATTGGCCTGTCGAGTAATTTTTCGAACAGTCCCATGGATGATCGGTTGGGTTGGCGACATGTACTCAACCACCTAAGACCTCACTCAACTGGAGTTTCTCGTGGTTAGAAGTCGGAGAAAGTTGCTTTCTCCGTGAACAACAGACTTCTCGAGTTTAGAGAGTCCCACTCAACTCAGCCGGCTTGCCATGTTTTGAGTCTGTCGCCACATTGCAAACAACCAGAACGGTCGTACAGCTCTGACCATTATTGTCTCCTAGGAGCTGGCCAGCGCCCGACAATGAGATGGCCGAATTCTGCTGTGACTCTCACTCGAAGGTAAATGAAAGATTACTTAGTCTTTGATTATACTAAGCCGTATTACGCGAATGTCGATCGCGCTGTGTACCCCGAACCGACTTCATGAATATTAATTACCATTATCGATCGGTGGGTTGTAAATCTAGGACACCGGTGTGTGTTGGTTTTCTCTATTCTAACTGTAATACTTAACTATTGTGTGTAGATTTAGGTCTATAGCAAAGTCCTTTGCACAGGCAAATGTGTTTCTTGATAGACATATTATTTGTGTGTGGTTAAAATCTACATTTATTAGTGAAAGCAGTAGAATTGCTGTGATAGTAGCACTGTTAGTTCTGAGTGTTCTATTTGGTAGAATTACTTTGAAGAAAAACTTTGCTTGTTCTGAGTGTTTTTGTTTGTTTGTTTGTGTTAAATAAAGTAAGCTTATGAATACCATGTAAGGTGACCTACATGTTTATTGATTACGAAGCTAGTGGTGTGCAACATTTTCTGTGTATATGGTGCTGTGGTATTTCATGGAAGTGTGGTGTTCTATTTCAAAAGGAAGGTGCAGTTAACTGATTAACATGTGAATATACCGATTCTGTATTTTCAAGGAATGTGACACTAGGTATTTACAGTGATTGTGATGGTGATTTATTTCATGTGTGATCGTGGTGTAGATATTACTCGCGAGTATGGTGGTACGACGGGTCGCATTCGAGTGCATTAGCGTGTGTAACGGCGACGAGAAGTCGAGCAGAACGTTCGATAAACTACTCTACACCTCTCTCTAAGCTCTATCCTGATAGTGAGGGACACATCTACTAGGGTGTAGGGTGATAAAGAGGAGGGCTTTGATACACTTAAGAGAGATATCAAGAACTATGGGATGAGTTCCTATGTGTCATTCTAAAAGTGAGCTGCGTAGCCTAACAAGCCATTTAAACCGTTCAGACATTGCCCATTGCTAATCTTGGGTAAGTGAACGGAGGTGGTGTTACACCAGCTAATGAGATTGAACTACATGTAGAAATGGAATAATACTTTTCTTTCAGCAAGAGGGGGTTAACAAAGAGAAGTTCTCTACTTTCTGGGACAGAGATCCCAGAAGAGAAGCTATTGCTTGATTGTTGATTTATTGTTTGATGATTGATTAATAGAATAATTAATGGCTGAGTTAATTGATTGATTGTTTAGTTATCATGATGATGAGGAACTGTCCGAACGTACATTTCCAATTGAGAGAAACCACTACATTTAAATGAGATTTAGATGCATAATAAGTTTGATGATGGATGAAGGAGAGGGATAGCACTAGGTTACAGGATCCGATGACAAGGATCAGACGGACAACACCTATATTTGCGGAAACCTTGCTTTCCCAGACGAGCTATTCGAATGGCGTTGTGACAGCTGATGCACCTGCATGCCTGACCATCTTGTTGAGAGAAAAGATCCAATATCCCTTACTGATAGGGGATCAATTTCTGATTTGCATGAGATGATATTTATGTGCATGTATGTCACAGTTGCAGCCGAATGCTCTGACAGACCTACTCTCCCTTCAGGACTTGCCTTTCAGGTGATGCTAAAGAAATAATATTTTGATGGAAGAATATGGAACAGCTCACTCCAGTGAAACCATATATGATTTAGAGTATTTCTATACTGGGAGCACTCCAACGAGTTAGTCAACTATCAAAGCACGCCAGTGAATATATATATATATATATATATATATATATATATATATATATATATATATATATATATATATATATATATATATATATATATATATATATATATATATATATATATATATATATATGAGATATAGCTGCCCGTCCAATCGGATGCAGCAGTTGAGAGTCCGACGAAGGTTTTAGTTGAATGTTCCAGATGGGAACTACAACTGTTCGTCTACAGAGACTTTGAATCTATGAGTCTTATACGATTCCTCAAGATGACATCAGACTCTATTGCCAAGAGGGAAGACTTATTGTGTGATTGATGGTACACTACTCAGGTTAAGTATCGCCTAATTGACTATTTGTTATTATTGAACGGCGATGGAATGTTTGAGAATTTTCCAGACCAAGCCGGGTCAACTTTACTTTGTTAATTGTAGGGAGCTGCCTCGATCTAGGGTTTGTGCTGCAGTAATGAACATCTTAGGGGACGCCTAGAGTCCTAGGATCGCCTGACAGACAGTTTTTGAGAATCTTGTGGTGTTAGTTACGTCACGAGGTGACGGCAGGAGTGAACTTTGTAGTGAGGACATTCTGGTGTAGGACCTTAGAATGGCTATTCAGATTTATTAATCACCTGGGACTTAGAGAACGCAGGAAGGTCTACATCTTGGAAGGCCGTTGTACCTGGAGATATCCCGGTGAGTGCACCGCAAACGACCAGACTGACGCACAGAATAGATATCACATGCTGCCTGATGGACGATGGATCATCTCTAGTTCTTCTTGCCTCTGTCATCCATGCTATGTATATAGACCTTCTTTCTTCCCGGCTATTCAGCCTTCAGATCTGGATTATCTTGTACAATAAACTTTTTGCTTTTATTACTGTCACAGTCTCACATGAGGGCGGTATTAACATAAAGATAATAGAGAGTGGAGAAGGGATAGAACTCCAGCTAAAGGGAATGAACCGAGTCACTCGAAAGATCGAATAACCCAGAGCCTTCTCGAAGGACCAGTCAGCGTGTCCACAGCCCCGTGGACACCGATGGAGCCCGCCGATTGCGGGGTCCACGAGAAACGCGGAGAGAGTTACCACCCGTGTCGAATTGCGACACGTGTGGAAAGGCAGACACGGACTGGACATCGAAGAAGCAACAGGGCTTACCTTAAGGGGGACTTGATAGATTACAACCCGAGTGTACTTAGGGGTGTTACGCAAACGTTAGATAGCTGATAGAGGTGTTGTAATGATCATGTATTATTGCTTTATTGTAAACTCCTTTGATACGTAACTCGAGGGTTGCTGGCTACGATAACCTTTCTTCGCCAGCTTAATGTAATGTAACGGAGTGAACAGTTGAATGGTAATCTCAAGAGATGACATTGAAGCCTTTGATGAGTGTAAACGGCTTTTATTATCCAGTAATACAAAGTTGATATAAGTTCATGAAAACACACCCTGACCGACCACAGGTTAAGTTGAAACTGTTTATATCTTGACGTCATCCGTGAGCTTCCCTAACAATAGTGCTTTCAATAGTGCTCACGGGTGCGACATTTCCTAAACCTTCTCTATTTCCCCCTAACTATCTATAACAGAGATGGAGCTCTGTTATACTCTTCCCCTTCTTTAAAAAGACTTTTCTCAAAAGTCTTACCTCCCTAACCTACATATTCCATATTCCCACTTAGTTTCCTCTCACTACCATCTCACTAACCCAATATTATTTATCTAAACCTTCTTATTTCGATTTCAATCTCTCTAGTTGTCTCCTATAACACCCTTAATACTCTCTTATAGTACTCTCTTATAGCTAACTGCTATGTTCGTTGTTACTTCTTCTTCGTTTCTGAGCAGACAAAGTTTCATTACACAAACAAAACTCAGTTCATATATTATTTACATATCTTATCACAAAAAAACCCTCTTGTATATGTATCTATTATACCTCATAATATTTAAATCTCAGTTTGATACAACACATCCTAACAATATATGTGTACCTTTTTGAAATACTTCTTCTTCTCTTCATAAGCGATCCGCTTAAACCTTTTCATCACGAGCATACATACCAATATCTGGTCTCAACTATAAAAATACCGTACTCTTCTGATACTACCTCAAACTCTCTATCGTCATCACTAACCGTATTACCTCCACATTACTACTTCTCCCCTTTCAAGCCAACCTGAAATCACTCGCACACGATAGGAAGACAAAGAATCGGTGGCCACCGGAATTTACAAGAAGCAGAACTCTTTCTCACAAAAACTACACTCATACTTACCCCCCTATGTTACCTGAGACTTTATGTAATAAAGTCTAAAACAATTATATATCTTCTACAGTTCACTTATACCACTTATTATGGCAATTTTGCGCTGCTATCTACAGCATCAAGTAACCATTAAAAATATTATTCACTCCTAAATGTCTATATATTACACAAATTAAAAAGGTCCATTATTTCTCAAGGCCTCCTCCAACATTATACACCTCACCTCATATAACTAATCTTCTCCTATACCTCACTCAGAATTCCCTCTTAATCTCGCCGAAAACTTCAGCAACCCACTAATGTCTCTGAACCTCAATTTATGCCGTTATTGACAGCAACAATATACCGCCACTGAACTCATGTCTGTGACTGCTTGCAATCAATGTTATTCTCTCTCAGTCCATATATCATGGACCCCTAAAACCTCATGGCATTTTATCTCTGTTCGCTGTGAGCATTCCATACTGACAATGTCCATTTCTCACTAACGTACTTACTTCCCTTTACTATTGTATCCACAGTATATATAAAAAAAACACATGGGATTCAATTCATGTTTTTACTATTTGTCTTCACACTGTCTGGCGTAGCACGTTACCCACTTCTTCTTCTATAAGCCAGCAATCTCGTGTCTCTTATGAAATTTCTATTACATCATGGCTCTAAATCCATGTTAACTTGCGACCCCGTGGAGACCATGTTATACAATTGTCCCACATCTTCTGAACGTAAATATGTATCCAGAACTCCCAAGGACCCCTTACTAAGTTTCTCTCTTTAACATGGACCTGTTTACTTTTCTAACTCCCCACAACTGAACGTCAAACGAAAACTAATTTAAATATAGTTAGTGCAAGTCAATAAGTAACATTATTATAACTTTTGCCAAATGAAAATTAATAAACAAAGTAATATGCTAATATTTAAGCAAAATAAGCTAATTAAACTCACAATTCGTGAATAACTGGAGTCAAGACAAATCAAAATAGAACAATATCACCCCTCCCTGGATTTGAACTGTTTATCCCCAACATCAAAACATGCATCAATTTAAATTAAAAGAAAATATCTAGTGTTATCTAACACTACTGTTCTCCTACTGGTCTCTTTTACGGACCAGTGATTTGTACGCAAAAGATTAAAAACACAACAATCCTATACTAAAATCAAATGGTGATAATCATTTTACAGGACCAAATCAAGCACAAATAATATAACATACCATACATATTCAATCAACATTGGTCTCTTATACTAACCAATGAAATACATATCTATTCACACAAGTCATGCCTATTCCGTTATTCTTATAACAGAGAACACAAAACAACTCAATGCTAAGCATATATATATATATATATATATATATATATATATATATATATATATATATATATATATATAATATATATATATATATATATATATATATATATATATATATATATCTGTTACCTACAGACTATATTCTCACCACAGCGCGGAACAATACTTGTTCCCCTCAACCAAAATCATTACTCAACAAATGACCGTACCTTTTTCTGGAAGTCAAACGTTGATTATCTCCCCTCGCAACTTTCCATCTTTTACAAACTAACTCCTAACACATCACAATACTTGCAATATAAATCTAAACAACTGCTGTAAACTATGGCTCAAATCACTTTACCTAGTACTAGTGTGGCGACTATCTCAATGTACCACCAGTCATCTATCTACTAATAGAACCCGTGGCTCGGCACACTAGTTATTTCCCCTGGATTTGTACCAAGAATTACCACAACTTCTTAAAAATTACCGTTAACTACGGTATCTCCACAATGCTACAACCACCAAAAAAATTGTCTATTTACTATAGACCTCACCAATACATCTATCTACTGTACCAACAACTAATTCTACTTTTGAGTCTCTCGTCTACCCGACGTAACTAACCAACGTATCAGTACTTTCCAACATCTCACCACAACTACTCTAAGCTATCCTCAAGTCTCTCCTAGCGTTCTCACACCGCGATGATAGTCAAACCAGTCACACTTATCGGAACACGTTCTCTAGTACTCTATTTATAATACTCTGACATTCATTTAGCTAATCTTTCACTCCTCCTCCTATTTATCGGGACTCTTTCAGAAACAGCAACCAACACCACATATTACTAACGACAGACCTCACTCCGATTGAGCAAACCATCTTCTCTCATTTCTCAGTATCAGGCCTTCATACTTCGACATGTCCCTGCCAACAATACTAAATCTGTTTTATGAAAAGTCATTCAAAATGTTAACTCTCTTTCTGTCAGCCTGTCATAAAATTTTCATCGATTCCGTCTAAGATCACACATTCCAAACAAAAGACATCACACCTTTCAAATCATGTTCTTTCCACCTCTCAATTTTCGCATACTCATTTACTCTATCCTCCACGTTTTATCAGCGTCACTTATCAGCCACTCTTCGCATATTCACACGGCATTCGTATTTTATGTTTGCTCAGACAGTGATACACAACCTCGTTCTCATCTCACGATTATTCTCGTATCACGACAACCTTACGTGCCTATACTATTACTTCAAAAAAACAAATTAGACACCAATTCAACCTTCTAGCAATTACTCACCACAGCCTAAGCGTGTCGATCACTTCCACACACATTGACCCAAGATGTACTAAACGCCTCGTACATGCATGCGTTACTAATCACCTGACATAATTCTATCCATACTCGACGCACATATGTTTGTCTACATTTTTACACATGCAAGAACAACGCATTACCAGACGAATTTACTCAATAGGACTTTCACAATTCAACTGTTTTCTTATTTCTACTTTTCTCAATCATTTACTCCTTTTCAAAGGTCAGAACCTATACATTATCTCTCGCAAACTATATCTCTTTTACACATTAACTAGCACTATCAACGATCTCTCAGAACAAACCTCCTTCTGCTGAGCCACTAACCTCGTAACCATCATTCTATACTTCTCCACACAACAACTTTCTCAGATTTAATCACGTCTTCTTTCTCCGCAAGCATCATGTAATTACGTCATCCCCCTCACCAAGAACTCGTATTCTTCAAGCATCAGCTTCCACAGTCTTTTACTCTTAATACTCTTGCGCTCCACTGGCTATTTTACACAGGATACTCAATTCCTCCTTAATCTATATCTCCTCATCAGACACGCTCGGTTCATCTGCCAATGCTACTATACCTACTTCTCAAACTACCATGCGAAACTATCTCAGAGATCACGTCATAGCCCTGCGTCGAACCAATTCTAGTACGAGCATTCATACTTAGTTTATCTCTCTCTCTCTCTCTCTGCTAATTCTGTGCTGAATCTACCCTACTTTAATCACACCAGCCATACATCACTCAACGTGATCAACTCTCTCTATCTAGCCATTCCGGACAAAGGACATTTCAATTTCTACATTGTTTACTGTCCCCTCACCACAACCAAACACAAGATATTCTTTATAACGTATAATATTCTATCAGTTGCCGTGGCTCTCTATCCTCAACAGCACTATTGTCTACCCTGTACCATGTGATGCTACACCAAAAAAATTCATCTGCCTATTTTAGACAGCCCATATGTATATGCTCAAACCGCAATTCCTCTCATAAGCCAAAACAATACCATCTGTCATTCCTCACCCTCGTAATTCTAACAGTTATAGAGTTCATCTAAGCCAAATATTTCATTGTCTCTTAGTACTAATTTGCGTCTCTCTTCAATTATGTCATCTTCAATATCCGTACTTGTTAATCCGTCATTAAAGAACTCAGGGCTTAAGGTCATATATTCTCTGATTTTTCTTAAGTCACTTTCCGTAGTCGAATAAATTTGTCTATTACTATTCTTCTTGTTAAGTGCTTTCTTTCTGTTTCCTTTATTTGCATTGGTTTGCTCAGTATTGTTTGTGTAATACACATATCTCTTATATTTTCCCATCTCGTCTTCAGAAGACTCACTGATGATGGTCCCCTCATCAGGGTTATTATAGTTTACTGCAGACACGTCGATCACATTCTCATAGTCGGCTTTAGAACGTCTGACTTTCTTCCCATCTACACCTCTATTCCTCATACTCCGGTTCGGGAAAACTTCAATGTCTTTACCTGAGGAAACTGACATCTCAGTTGTACCTTTATTGACTATCAGACTGTTCGTAGTTCTTTCCCTAATACTTTTCCTCACCTGTCTTTTGACATCGTTGGTTTTCGTCTGCTTGTCTTCCCAAATTTCAAGTGTGTCTCCTTTTTCATGAGGAGTTTTTATAATTTTTACCAACTCAGTTTGACTTGCTTTTGTTATCTTGTTGGCTGGTTGTTTCTGGACTTTTTTTCTACTGTATCAACCTGTGTCTGTGTGTTCCGTTCTACCACCTCAATCACCTGCGTCTGAGTCTCTTGGTCTATTTTCTTTACTAATACCGTCGTCTTCTTTTGTCTAACAGTCAGATTCGCAACCACCTTAGGAGCAGTTGAATTTTTACTTACGTTTTCTACTCTGTTTATCGACCTTGACTTCAAATACTGTCTCCGTCTTTGCTCAAACCAATCGTCCCGTCTTTTTCTAGCAGTCTTGCTATGGGATGGCCAATTCCATAGTTTATTGGAAAGGTCTCTCTCAGGGCCATTCCTGTACCTATGACATTTATACCAGTCCGACTTTTCACTATTACGTCTACTCCCACCGTATTTTACCATATAAACATCAGGCCTTTGTTCGTCATAACCAACCGCATAATCAGAACCACATTGTCTTCTGTCTTTATTAAGTAGTGGCTGTCTCCTGTTATTCTTTCCTACTCTATTGCAGTCTACCGTAAATCTATAAGGCTCTTGTCTAGTCGTTCTTCTCTGTAACGTTTCCACAAAATTATCTACTTCACTAACTGCCATTTTTAACTCTCCAAACCATGCACTGATACGTTTTAATTCTGTATGTAGGTAGTTCATACTAATTTCTCTGTAATTTATCTCAAGCCAAAACAATATACCTACTTCTTCTTCTATATATTTCTTGGTACCTGTAAGAAAACCTCGTCTTGAGCTTTGCTGAAATAATTTTCAATTATGTATGTTTCTCCAGCGAAGTGATGAGTCTGCCTATTGCCGTACCTACCCCAGTCAAAACTTGTGTTAATGAAGCCTGTTCTTCTGCCATATTGCAATATGCTGAAATATCAATTCATATAAGCAAATTCACATTTATAACAATTTAGCTATATGATCGTATTTAGATTACATAAAAAAACATAAGCAACTGTTTTTTTTCCTTCTAATTATTGAATGTTTGATCAATTAGTTGTATCTAACAGTTAAAAGTCTCATGACGGTTAAACTTTAATTAATTACCGTTAGCTATGTCTTCCCTTGATCCAAAAGGAAGGTGAATCTACGTACGTCGGCCGAGAATTCTATTTGCCAAGGGTCACGTATAAAACAAACGTCTGGAGTCTATGTTATCTGGAGCTATCCAAACGACGACGCAATTACAGGTGTTTACATCATTCCTCGAACATCTCAGGCTTCTCCAGCGGAACGAATGCTTCTTCTTCTTCTTCTTTCGTTCGCCTAAATTATGTTTATAACTGCAATTTTGTCTCTTGTATGAATCTAACAGTCTTTTTTAGTTCATTCAGCGGTCCATAGAGTTTATCTTTCACTGTTGTCTCTCTAAGCCAGAAGGTTCGCCTGGATATGTTGTAGTTTGGGCAATCCTGGAGTATGTGCTCTGCTGTCTGCGACGCCAAACCACATGTGCACATGGCTGAGTCACCGATCTTGAATTTTGTATACATGTGGTTGCGTAATCTATTGTGTCCTGTTCTGAGGCGCAGAAGAATGACCTGTTCTGGTCTGTCCATAACGTGGTAGTCGTCTTGAGTAAGGTTTGGTGGCCTTCTGACTGATTTGATCATTCTTTTCTTTTGGTGGTATGTAATAGGCACATCTGGTTGTTCTTCTTGTGCTCCTTCCTTAGCCAATCGATCAGTGGGATGGTATCCACTGTATGGTGATCTTACGATGACTGCTAAGTTCAGAAAGTAGTGTCCTCAGAACTGGCAATTTCCCAGACAGGAGCGCCTCTATTACGGATTTTGAATCTGTCAATATCACCACAGCTTGTGTACCATGGCTGGTATTTTGTAATTTCTCTGTGGCTATCTTGATTGCCTCAATTTCAGCATCATAATTATGGCAGTACTTTCCTGTTGGAATTCTGGCCGTGTCTCTAGTATTATTTGGGTATTCTTCTAATGCTTCTACTTTCACCAATTGTCGGGCACACCAGCCTTGAGCCTTCTTTTCACCCTAAACAGGGCCCTTCTAGACGACGACTTGAAAACAGCTCTAGCTCGACGAAGCGATTTAATTAGGGTACATCGGCAACATTGATGAGCAAGCACAAGCACGACTGGTAGTTTCCTCGTAATTTGGGCTAACGATCCAAACACAGGATCAATTTGCTTGATTCAATATAAGCTCTCGTGTTTAAGGATGAACTTCAGGCACCCAAGGTCAGGTTCAATGACTAACGGCTTCTGAGTTCGCCCCAGGCGACCAAGGTTAAGTTCAAGTTTAACGATATGAGGAAGATACCGGCTCTAACGAGTTCTTCAGGCATACTGACGTTTCAAAAAAAAAAAAAAAAAAAAAGAAGCCAGGTAGGTACTTAAAGCTGCAGCATGACGATGGCAGTTCAGTTCTGTTTCAGCCTTCAGAAGATTGTATTTTGTGTGGCGGTTTCAAGTTTTAACGAATATCAGCCAGCTCCATCGTAAAGATTTGCCGAATCTGTTTTGTTAAGTTCTTAGTAACAGGACTTCAAGTTTCCGTGGTTTTCTTTTTGAAAGGTTCTAGCTTCCAGACATCGTTCTGCTATGTAATGATGACTTTTACTTGTGTCCGCGACAACTCGGATCCTGGTATACGGGCTCCATTTTCACTCATGTAACGGAGTGAATAGTTGAATGGTAATCTCAAGAGATGACATTGAAGCCTTTGATGAGTGTAAACGGCTTTTATTATCCAGTAATACACAGTTGATATAAGTTCATGAAAACACACCCTGACCGACCACAGGTTAAGTTGAAACTGTTTATATCTTGACGTCACCCGTGAGCTTCCCTAACAATAGTGCTTTCAATAGTGCTCACGGGTGCGACATTTCCTAAACCTTCTCTATTTCCTCCTAACTATCTATAACAGAGATGGAGCTCTGTTATAGTAACATAATATAAATAAATGATGTTAGATTGTATTTGAACGGAGTTTGTTGCCTGTATGAGCCCGAGTTTCATTTCCCTAGGTATCTAGGACGGTGACAGGCTATTTGGGGGCTCCAAGCCGGTTTTGGCAAGCACAAGCTTTACTTTCCAGACAGCTCTTGGTTTTGCCAAGTAAAATATATCAACTTTCATACATAACAAAGTCTAGAACTTTGCAGCTACTGTCGTATCATCGGTTAATGAGCTATTGTAGTCCCTCTAGAAAAGTAATTAAATTATGATGTTCATGAAATTTGACATTGACATGACTGGACAATTACAGTGACAATTACTAATTTTTTTTTGGATTCCAACATCAGATTGTTCCGCGAAAGATCGTGTGTATGTAAACTGTCCTCCAGCAGTGGCGAGAAAACAGGAGAACCAAACAACACTACAGTCAAGAAACCAGTAAAATAAGATGAGTCCCATTTCATGCTCATTAGATCCCTAAGCGATACTCATTCATGTTCATTGATGTAACATTTTTCTTTGCATTGCTTTTCATATATATGCTAATCTCATAACCAAGTGAACCTGCTCGTGCAAATTTGAATGTAAACATTAAGGGGGATAACCAAGTTTTGTACACCCAGACTAATTTCAAAGGGATTTAATTTCGATAAAGTGAACACTAGCTAAAATACAAGATGTCAACATTAGAACAGTGCATTGAATTAGGAATTAAGTTAGGGTATACTGCTGAGAAACTTTCAGAATGGGCACAAAAGACGCATTCAGAGAATATTGCACGAGAAGACAGAGCAGCAGAAAGAGAAGAGAAAAAGATGCAAGCGGAAAGAGAAGAGAAAAAGATGCAGATGCAAATGGAGGCTGAAGAAAAGAAAATGCAACTGCAGGCTCAAGAGAAGAAGATGCAAATGGAGCTCGAAGCTGCGACCAAGCAAGCCCAATTAAACGCAGAAACACAGATACAACTGAAACAAATGGAAATCGACTCCAACTTAGAAATTTCAGTAAACAAAATTAGAAGTAAGGAAGAGGAACAAAAATACAACAAATATAAAGGCTTAGTCAAGCCCTTTTGTTCAGGAGATTCAATTAGCGCATATTTAGAGAACTTCGAGTGTTTGATGACTTACCATGACGTTGCAAAAGACGACTGGGCATTTATTCTGATGAGAAATTTAGCATTAGAGCCCTTAAAAGTGATAGAGACAATTCCACAAGACATGACGAAAGATTACAACTATTTAAAACAAAGAATACTCCAACATTTTTCACTAGACACAGCAGGCTATCAACTACAGTTTTCAAAATTAGCCCCATCACCTAATCAAACGTTCATAGACTACGTGTCTACAGTCCAAGATATTTGTACAAAATGGATAACCTCGCCAAAAACAAATAACAGCTATGATAAACTAAAGGAGCTAATTATAATTGATAAAATCATTAACACAATACCAATCCCTTTCTCTAAATTTCTAAGGCAAAATGATTGTAAGACTATCCAAGAAATAGAAAATAAGGGGAGCGCATATTTTACAGCTAATCGCGATATTTTTCAGTTAAATATGAGCCAAAATGAAACAGCAGCGGTTACAAACACCAAATATTCAAAACCAAATGAAAATAGGTTCAAACAACGCTCTAAGTTCACAAAACCAGTCCTGTGTCAGTATTGTCATCTAACACACGAACAGTACGCGATGTGTGATAAATCACCGAATTATCCACATCATCTCCAAATGATGGTGGAAAAACAAAAAAACTAACAAAAGGAACGCATATCAGAGAGCAGTCAAATGTTTTTTTTTTGCGCCTAGTTATGGGCATTTCTCAGGACGTTGTGAAGGCCGAAAGATGATGAAGCAGGCCAATGCCGCATTAATAGATACATCTTCGGATGAAGAAACTGAACAACAGAACGAATGCGACATCCAGAATGAAAGTGCCAATGAGTCAGGTAATGTGGTAGAGATAATTAACACCATCACTGATAACACATGTAACACCTGCAGAAAATTTCATCTTGATACCACTTTGTTATGCGGCCACACAATCCCAGTGTCCAACGAAATGGCCAACGCAGCCTTAACATCAACAGGCAAGTTAAAATTTGCGACAGGTTTTGTTAATAACAAACAATGTACACTAATACGTGATAGCGGAGCGACTCTTGGTGGAATTAAAAGAACATTAATTAATGACAAAGACTACACACACAATTACGTGACATGTCGCACATTCGCAGGCACCATCGAAAGATACCCCCTAGCACTGGCCGAAATTTTTATATCAGGACAAGTGCTATGCGCAGTACTGAGAAATCCTTGTGCAGAAATTATCCTTGGGAATCTTCCTAACATAAGATACTGCTCTGAAGAAGAAATCAGAGAATGGGAACAGAAAAACTGTATCCAAAAAGCAAACAGCGATTCCAGAATTAAAAAAACACACTTGCATGTCTCAAACTGCCAAAAGCACAAGGGAGACCACCGATGACGCAATTCGAAACGAATTCACAGAGGTGCAGAATACAGGAGCGGTTGAATCTTTCAATGACACCATCAGCAGAAAACCTCGAATTGAGGATGCCACCGAAACGCAAAATGTGAACCTGTACATGTGCAACAACAAACAGAAGACGCCAATATAGTGACAAAACAAATGACTCACATAACCCACATGAACAACTCAACAGAGACAACAGGGGACACTAACCAGACTAACAGAAACAACATTGACAAGAACAACGATGACAGTTCTACTTTAACGACACATTCTCTTAATAACGGAAACGACGAAGTCAACGACACAATAGCAACAACTCTTCTTAATCATGACAAACATCTTGACGAGTCATTACAAACCGACTCGACTTCTTTAAATTACTCCCAACCGAAACCAGATTATGCCAGGAACAACAATAACAGAAGCACAGCAACGACAGTACGTCTTAACGACACTACTACACAAGACAATGAAGACAACTTCACATTACAGACAGTTTCTCGTGAAGACAAAACCTCATTTACCAAACCAACAACTGAGAGAACTCATAATTTCCAACTTTATGAGTCGAAAACAATTTGTTTCTCTGAGAATTAGAAACAATTACGGCATGAATTCCAAGAAACATAACCAAGGAATACAAAGATATCCAAGGGACACTACTATTGACAAAGAAGCATTATTAGCAAACGAGTGTCATCATATGTGTTTATCGCAAATTGATCATCGATCAAGGACACATAAATCTAAAACAGAAACAACACATAAAGCTGCAAAGAGTTATGCAGATACAGAAATATCATCAAGCAACAATCATGCAAGCAAACAGTATGCAAATAAACAAACACAAACAATTAACTTCACACAAAATCAAAGTCAGAAACGTTTGCATACAAACAAACTGCTTTATCGCATGAACAAAAACACCAAACGATGCGGATCTAAATACATCAGTACAAAGACTACCATTTTTAACTCACCATCCACCAATTTACCAGATAAATACAGCAATTTCTTCGAAACACACACCTCAACCAACACAAGTAAACAATCACATTCACAAAGCAGTAGAATGAACAGAGACAAATCACTGACACTCTTCCTACTTTTGCTGTTAACGCAACTTCAAACATTACCTACCTTTCAAAATGAATCTTTCACCACTATCCGGATAACAAACAAATTGTTCATCATATTTACCATCTCATTCATATACCAATCAACTTTGCGCCAAATTGAAAGAGCGAAAACCATGCTACAGTTCATTAACTCCTGTTGGTGCAAAATTTTTCATATAACTTTGAGATATGCCTGTAGTAAATTTATTTTCACTCTTACATTATTGAGACTTATTTTTACATCGATACCTATACAATTATGTAATATGTGCAATTGTAAGAGTATCCGCTTAGAGGATGTAATGTGCAAATTGAAATCAATTTTTTCTAACCCACCCGTATTGAGATTACCAAACATAGATATACCTTTTATTCTGACCACAGATTCGAGTGCTATCGCAATTGGAGGATGCCTGATGCAGGAGTATCAAGGCGTGAGACATCCAATACTCTATGTCAGCCGCAAGCTTAAAAAGGCAGAAATCCGTTATTCCACAGTTGAGTTGGAGGCATTAAGTCTACTTTTTTGTATGCGTCGTTTATCTAAGTTCCTCTTAGGTTCCCATTTTGTTGTTTTGACCGATAATGCGCCACTGCTGGTATTCAAACAAGGCACTCCAAAGAATCATCGATTAGCAAGATGGTGTCTTCTACTTCAGGATTTCGACTTTGAAATCCGTCACATCAAGGGAACGGATAATATCATTGCTGACCTATTATCACGACAGACCAATGCCCCAGCAGACTAACACTAGTCACATTAATTAGTGGCCATATAATAAGCTGTGATATTTTAGTCTGTTGCATAAAACAGTGTACCTTTACACTTACTGTAGAACTGTGATTCAGAAGTATCAACTGCTAAGTGAATAATCTACTTATAACATTCACGGACATGAAACTTTGAGAACCCTACATTGTATTAAGCCATATTAGCAATTGGCAATGCTTTTAAAAACAATCCGAACGATATATAATATCTGTGAAGTTATTCCATCAACTAAGGAACTTAAAGTCATCGTGTAAAGATTAAGAACTCTGCATACTCGCTATTTCAAGGAACTTCGCAAACTACAGGAATAGAACTACGACTATTACAACATACAAAAGACAGCTATATGAACTGTTAACATTGGTGGAACAACACACGGACAACAGGAGGACAACACACACATCTTCGTTGGAGTTAATTAATTTACTATTAGTTAATATGTATTACACTTGTATTTGATTATATATATAAAATATGTCAACACGTAACTTGTATAGTTTCTACCATAATATATTACAAACATTTTCACTCATAGTTAAAATATTCTTCCAATACAATTTTTCTATTTAACTTATAAACCATTTTTTGATTACAAGTACAAAAAGTACTTGCTACCGTAAAGGGAACATATCGCCTAATCCTGTTTTCTAAGGGCAATAAGACTTACCTCAACTTTATTTGTATATTTTAACAAAATACTATTTTGGATGAAAGATGTACGAATGAGAGAGCGAATGAATTAAATGAAGAGAGCGATATACTGAGCGGACAAATTGTACGCAAAACGTATTTATTTTAATTTGTCTGCGTTTTTCATGTAAAAATGTACTACCTGTCTGAATTGTTGATACATGTTTAGTATTAAATACAATAAGTCTAAGTATCACTGTTTGAATGCCCTGATCATGCATTACACAGATTGGGTAATTCATGACAAAGGATATTCCAACTCGTGACGCTTAGAAGTAAACCACACATCACATACACACATTGAGCACACACTTTATACATGAGCTAAGACATACTCAAAACTGAACACTAACAATTAAAACACAGTCAGTTTATTATAGAAAGCAACATACCAGTCAATACACTAACAAGCAAACAAGAACATACGTAGTCAGATGTGATAAAACAACAGTATACATATATATTAAGCAGTATACAACATACGGAAGTAAAAATGTATCGAAATACACATGCAGGACAAGATTTGCAAGTGTGCTTAAATAAGCCAAGACAATTTGTCTTGTTAAAACTCTCTTACACAGAGTTTTATATCTTGGTATCATATGGATACTTGAGAAGGGCGCGGTTGCAAAAACAACTGGAAGCGTCACGGAACTTCGGTCGGATAAGCATGTTTAAGAACATAGAAGAGAGAGGAGACCTCTTCAGCAATCATCTTGAAGTGCTGTATGGGAGAATACATGAGTTGTTGATGCAGATATATAGGTTACCAAGTTACTATCCACCAAACTACAAACACCTACTTCATGTGATCCTGTGACAGAATTAGTACAAAATTAATTACCATATAATAACCCATCAAAGCAGGGGGTGGGTGAGGGGAACTCCTGTCACAGTCTCACATGAGGGCGGTATTAACATAAAGATAATAGAGAGTGGAGAAGGGATAGAACTCCAGCTAAAGGGAAAGAACCGAGTCATTCGAAGGCTCGAATAACCCAGAGCCTTCTCGAAGGACCGGTCAGCATGTCCACAGCCCCGTGGACACCGATGGAGCCCGCCGATTGCGGGGTCCACGAGAAACGTGGAGAGAGTTACCACCCGTGTCGTATTGCGACACGTGTGGAAAGGCAGACACGGACTGGACATCGAAGAAGCAACAGGGCTTACCTTAAGGGGGACTTGATAGATTAAAACCCAAGTGTATTTAGGGGTGTTACGCATACGTTAGGTAGCTGATAGAGGTGTTGTAATGATCATGTATTATTGCTTTATTGTAAACTCCTGTGATACGCAACTCGAGGGTTGCTGGCTGCGAAAACCAGTCTTCGCCAGCTTAATGTAACATAATATAAATAAATGATGTTAGATTGTATCTGAACGGAGTTTGTTGCCTGTATGAGCCCGAGTTTCATTCCCCTAGGTATCTAGGACGGTGACAGTTACCATGTCTTTGTGTGACAGTATAACTGCTGTCTGGTCCAAGCCCCCTGTGGGTGGGTGTCCATAGGTGGGAAGGGAAGGACAGGTGGAGTCCCGACTTTTTTGGGGCCTAGTAGACGGATAATTCTTATGAGTTGATCCGGACAGGGCTGGGATCTATAAGTGTACCCTACATGTCAAAGCCTCAGGGGTACTGGTACATACCAGCAAGCATGCCAAGGAGGACGCTCACTGTTTCTACCAGAGGCAGCTATAATGATGATAACTGGACATCTTAAACGGCATGACCGACAAAACACAGACAGTCGTCTAGAGTAAGACTGACAGTATATCCACCAGACAAACGGAGAAGCCACCGGCTGGAGACAACCACTCCGTGGACAATCTAAGATTATAGGACCTTCGCCTGGAAGTGACCCAAAAAAAAAGCCAGCGAAGTTTTCATCAAGACGCTCTCTCCTCAAAAACATCCTAAGACATGGAGCCATCAGGAATCTGCATAAAAGTCAACAAGGATCAAATTTCATCACTCCCAATAAAACGGGAAAGATGATAGAGTTGTCCAAAAGCTTATATAATCAGAGCAACCAATAACAGTCTCGCTGCCATATATTACCAGCGTCGACTTCAGTAGCCTAAAAGCCAGTGCCATAGTAGTGACGGAAATCAATCCTCACAGTGACATTCAAAAGGTCATAGACAATCTAAAAAAAAGAGACGCTCACTTTCAAATAATAGGGGGCGAAAGGCTTATCAACGGGCATGGGCAGCCCACGCCTATCATCATCATTAAGTGCGCAGGGAAAGACCGCCAAGCCACGTCACCTTCATGGGGAAGCAAACATAATTCGAGAGTTGACTTAAGTTAAGCTAAGAACCAACATCACTGCACTAAGGACATTCCCATATGCGCTCCGTCCCCTTGTTCAACAGTCAGCGAAGAGTCACACTACTAATCGTTCCCACTGATATCTGATTGAAAGTTCTTCTGGTCTTTCCTATCAGTTTTGAGATTCTACCAGAACCGCTGCCAATCCCGCGCAATCTTATCCTTTCCACGGGTTCTCAGTCTGTTCCTCCACCTTCTCCACCTTGTCTTCACCTCGTCCTTGTCCATAGACAATCGACCACCAAGAGGTACATTCCCTGCCAGCCTATCAGCCTGTTCATTCTCCCACACTTCCACATGGCCAGAGCAAAAAAATCCATACACTTTTTACAATCTGTGACCTCTGAAGCGAGGTGAGCCATTCCACACGAAACATTCTTTTCTCCACTTTACTAAGCATACTCATTGAGTCCGTGATGAAGACAATGTGTGTTGCAATAGTCTCCTTTAACCAATGGAATGCCGCTGTGACTGCTTCTACATTAATTCTCATGCTGGAGGTCGTAGCCTTATATGCCATACTCTCCTTTTTCAGGAATCGTCCATTAGCCTTCACAATGAAACCCCAATCACCCCGCCTGTTTTGCACCACTTACCAATCAGTATAGATCATTATGTCACCTTGATGTGTGTTACATTGGACCAGTTAGTGCACCTCAAATTCTGTGCGGCCCGCTGCCCATTCTCTGTCCTTACGATCCAGTATTACTATTACATTGTGCAAGTCTGTCCTGTCTGCCGGTACTTCAACCCACTCTTTTTCACAATTAATGGTCTCTCGATCACAAACCTGACGTAAAGAGTCTTAGTCTATGACCCTTGACTACATCTATGGCTTCATGCAAGGGGTGATCTTTATCTGTAGTAACTCACTCACAATCATGAATTCACTAACAAAAGTTTACTTATACATACGTGCCAACTGTCTCACAGTGCCGGATATGCCACACTGGACTCCTGCAGGCATAATAAACCAACCTGCAGTTACTGTCGGGGGCTGCACTGAATGAGCGATGCAAGTACGCAAAAAGGGACAGGAACTACACAGAAGCTAACCTAAAAAGAACTTGCGCAAGATAAACAGGATGTCCTGTATTCAAGCACACGCATCTGGCACAGAGGGAGGAGGTTTTTATCAGTTTTAGCTATTATTATTCTGTTGCATCGCTTTAATATACTTTAAGATATGCAATGTGTATGTATAATTTTCCATAGTTTTCCATTCTCGTGTATATGCTCCTGACAGTTGTCAATGTATGTATGTGAAATTGTGGGAGTCTGTGTATATTAAGTGACTGTGTGAAGGAGAGTGCACATGTGTGCGTGGGTTTATTTATGATTGAATATATAGGGCATGAGAGAGATAGAGAGAGAGAGAGAGAGAGAGAGAGAGAGAGCGATCGAGAGTGAGAAAGAGAGAGAGAGAGAGCGATCGAGAGTGAGAAAGAGAGAGAGAGAGAGAGAGACAGACAGAGAGAGAGAGAGAGAGAGAGAGAGAGAGAGAGTATGAATGAGTGAATGATTTAAAGTTTTTGATTGTGATTGGGTTTATGTGTGTGTGTGTGTACGGAAATGTGTGTGGGTGTGTGACTGTATGTGTGAGTATTTGTGAATTTGCCTGTGTGAACGTGTGTATGTATCGATTATGTGTGTACTGTATGTACAAATAAGGATATATGGGGGGGGGGGGGGGGGGGAGAGAGAGAGAGAGAGAGAGAGAGAGAGAGAGAGAGAGAGAGAGAGAACGAACGAACGAACGAACGGACTTTATTTTCAAAAGGTAACAAATTGGGCACGCAGGCCCGTCTTACATACGGCCCTTCCAATCACACATCTTTCGTTCATCAATAGTGCATAATACATCATCTCATCTCATCTCATCATGTTCCTCTTGCTCCTTGCGGTGTCGAGGTGAAGTATAAACATCGTGAGAGTACCCGATTATGGGCTTCATGTATCGCTATTCCCATGGACTCTGCTATTCCCTCCGTCCAACGTGTACGTGGACGGCCTCTTCCCCTGTTTCCATCTGGTCTGTACATCATTGCTTGTTGTAACAGTCCGTTTATACTTCTTAGTTTTTCTGCGAGCAGTATGAAGATCCCCTGCCGGCTTGCTAGGCCAGTCGCAGGTTTAGTACACAAATCTGACCACAGCGAGTCCATCCCCTATGGACATTCACATTCACATGGAAAAAAAAAACAACAAATTGTCAAATGAATTTTGTAAACATAAGAAATGCATGTTACCATGTTATGAGAAACATTCCCCATCCACCCACCCATCCCCATCTATCCACACATACCCCCCACACATATCCCCCACCCAACCACACACACATCTAGGCACACGTACATACCCCCCACCCATTGACCTATCTTCCACCCACATATCCCACACACACCCCCACCTGCACACATCTCCCCACCCATACACACACATCACCCACCCATCACACACACCCAGGCACACATACATGCACTCACCCACTCACACATCCACCACCTACACACATCTCCCAACCCACACACATCTCCCAACCAACACTCATACTCAGCCCATCCCATAAACCTCCAACACACACCCACCCACAGATCCTCCACGACCCACCCACACATCCCCAACCACCCAGCCAAAAACACATCCACCAACAACACATCCCCCACCCACACATACATTTCCCCGCCAAACCACACATTCTGCACCTATCCACACACAAATCCCGCACCTACCGACACATCCCCTGCTTACACACATCCCCAACCCACACAATCCCCCCACCCATTCAGACATCCCACACCCCCACACAGACACACATCCCCGACCCATTTCCCAACCTACACACACTCATCCACCCACACATCCTTCACCAACCCACCCCCAATCACCCATCCAATCACACATCCCTTAACCACACATCCCCCACCCATATACTCACACACACACACACACATCTCCCCACCAATACACACATCCCCCACACACACATCCCCACCCACCAACACTTACCCCATTTACAAACACACACCTCCCACCCACCCACACACCACCACCCACATATATCCCACCCACACACAACCCCCACCCACATATATCTTACTACACACACACACACATCCCCCACCCATACACTCATCTCTCACACACATCCACCCACTCACGTACTCATCCCTCAACCACTCACACTCACACATCCCTCATCCACCCATCAACACATACATCCCCCATCTACCCACCCACACTCACACACCCCAACCACCCAGCCAAACACACATCCTCCACCCTCACATAATCCTTCATCCACCTGCACATCCCAGACCCAACCAAACTCTCCACCCACCCACACACATCCACACACGCATTCCCATACACATCCCCACCCACACATCCCTCACCCATTGTGGACTGGAACAATAATCGAGAGGTTATTGGATATAGGATGCAAAGAATAGTTATCGTGTGCTTTCATCCAAGAAGTGCTAAACTGTAGCAAGTTGGTAAACTTTTTGTGCTATTCTCTTGGTAAGGGAGTGAGCATGAGAGCTCCAGTTTAAATGTCTGTCAATTAAAAGACATAATGTTTTGTGTTCATTTACATTAACTATAGGTAACGTGTCCACATGCAGCTCTAGCTGTGCCCCAGTTATGGCTAGTAGGTACTTTAGTAACATTTTCTAAATTGCTTTTTAATTATATAAGCTGCATAGTTGGATACCTCTTGAAAAAAAAAAAAAAAACAATCCAACGGTACCTTATTCAAGTCTGTAGGTCAATTATAAGCTGGGATATTAATTTTTGTATGTCAGTTTATTATTTAAAATTGACATATTGGTAAATGGTCAAAATCCCATTTGGAAAAGTGTGACCACAAAACACATAAGCTAAGGGCAGATAACTGCTCTTTGTTTGTGTTCCTCGCTAATGGAGATACCTCAGGTTGTTATTTTGAGAGCCACCGTTAGAACACAAAATTCCAATGGAAACCATAAACTCCCTCTTCCTCCTGCCTCTTCCTCCACTCCAACCCCTCCTCCACCTACTGCTTCTCATTCTTCCTCCTCCTCCTTCTTCCTAAAGCCATTTTAATAATATGGCACATTTTTGCAAATGCAAAAATATGCACAACGACTGTCATGCAATAATAAAAAATTGTGAATAATGTAATAACCCCTAGGATTTATGGCGACTTCGCTGCATTTTTAGCTGTTCGTGACTCCTAGGCAAATCTTATAGTCAGTAGTTTGCCATTGTTTTCTGAATGACTGGCACCCATATCTTTTTCGAAAAAAAAAACCAGCACCGCTGTGTTTTAAACCCGGGTATACAGGATTACGAATCGTGTCTGTAACCCCTTCGTCACGGAGAATGATAGTCTGCATATACAAAAATATTATTCTGAGTTATATTAATTGAGTAATTGTTATTAATCAACTACATTATTAAAGCCAGCTAATTAGCAAAGAGGTAATGGACGCAGTTCGTAACCCCGCATACCCGTGTTCAAAACACAGCTGTGGGCGATTTGGCAGCAGACTGCCTTGCGTTGTTTTTTTAAAAAATGGTATGGGGGTCGGTCATTCAGAAAGCAATGACAAACTATTGAATGTAAACTTGCCAAGAGATCACAACAGCAAAATATGATGGTATTGACTGTGACATCCTGTAAAGGATATGCAACTAACTAACATTATTAAATCTTTCATGGATTCAAATCATATGATATTAATAAAATAGTGACATCCATCTGTTCTGTTTCCTTGCCCCATGGATATCAATATATATATATATATATATATATATATATATATATATATATATATATATATATATATATATATTATAATATATATATATATATATATATATATATATATATATATATATATATATATATATATATACATAAAACTAACTATATAAACTATTATATAACCACTCACTCCCACAGATATTTGATATATACGCTGTGATGACGCCAGTGTCGATGCAATGTCAATGTCTGCTGTCTGCCGGCGCTGGTATATCTGAGTGAAGTCGTGATAAAAAGTTATCCAAAAACAATCGACCCCGGCCGCGTAGAGTGATAAAACTTTAAACCTAAATACTAGAATGGGTGGTGAATGCAAACATGCATTCATTATCATCTCGTCGCTCTGAATAATCCATAAGAATATTAAATGATCATCGCTGTATTATGACACGGAAAACCGCTATATTCCCGCCATTGAAATTTCACATGACGGCATCATAGCATACGATCTTAATGATTTCTGTTTGGGATGACCCCGCCGACTTAAATATTTGAAAATTTCACAGTACGCGTAAGAATGATGCTCAATTTAATTATTCATACTAAATCAAGTCGCAACGTCTATATAAAATGAAATTTACGAGTCAACTTACGTCTTAAGAAGACAGTCTCTTTATCTCCGTTAGAAGAAAAATTTGAGAAGCCGAGATGTATACATTTGTAGACAATGAAGCCAATAACAATACTCAGTAGTCGGTTTCTGTTTTAATGCGATCTTGAAATAATCGGGGAATTTAACATCACGAGTACTCTATATATCCTTAATATCGGGGAACAAGAACAAGAAAGCGAAAATCGCCGTAAAAACGTCGCCGTTAAAGTACGGTAACACCAAAATGCAGTAGCTAACTTTTGTTGTTGTTGTTGTTGCGTATCCCTTACGGGACGTTGCAGTCAACACCAGCATTTTCAGCTGCTATTGATGTACTAGGCAAGTGTTACTTTCAGTAGTTTGCCATTGCTTTCTGAACGACCGGCTCCTATACCTTTTTCGAAAAAACCAGCACCGCTGTGATTCGAACCCGGGTATACGGGCTCACAAACCGCGTTCGCAAGCCCTTAGCCACAGAGACCGGCTAACTTTACACATGCCTTTTTTGTAAACACTGCCACTACTTCGCTCCACAACGAAGGCTTGGCATTGAAACTCACAGTTGGTTCCTCCAGCCATTTGAGCCCCTCAATCTCTATGAATGGGACGTCCCGCTGGACATCTGAGTAAGTCTTCACGAGGTGATTCTCCAGCTCCTCTTTGCTGCCGGATGGAGGCTGCTCGAACAAGCCCTGTGCTAACTTGTATGGTTCCCGGAAGAAATTCTCACGTGCCTTCCGGGTTTTCTGCCTGTTCCTGCAGAACCTTTCCGCTCGATAGATGGCAATGTGCCTGGCTTTAGATGTTGCCACACCTGGCACAAGCCCTCTTTCTCATGCTCGGCTGCGGCTTTATACCGTTTCCGAGCGTTTTCCTCTGTGCTCTTACCTCCTCTAGCAGCTTTTGCCACCTGGTCTTCTGCGGACTAGCTGCCTATTTTCTTTCGCTGGTACCAAATTTACACAGTGAGTGGAGGTATACAACCTATCCGAACTTTTGCACCCTCTCTTTGCACATCCTCTAAAACACGTGACAACGTCTCATCTAATCGCGCACATTCTGCCCTCTCGGTGGCAGGGGGGAACTTGATCTTCGCTCTGAGACTCTCTGAGGGTTGCTCGGGTGCGTCACAGGGGACATCGAGTTGAATCTTCTCAGCTCTGTGAGGTTCTCCCTGGCTGAGATCCTCTGACGTCTTATTGATATCCGTTTCACGGGAGAGCTGTCTATTCTACACAGTATATGAATATATATGTATATTGTTTATGTGAATGTATATGCATTTCTTTATAATTTAATACATGAATTTGTATATACTATCTTTCTTCTTGTTGTCAATAAACATTATTATCAATGTGTGAAAAAGAAGATTGTTCTTTTCAGCTTAAAAATGTATGGTTTGATAAACAAATGAGGAAGGGTGGCTAGCGGTTAATTTTCTCATAATGCTGCAGAATGAGAACGTGTGTGAGGAACAATTTGGTAGGAACTCACCCCGGACTGTTTTAGTTTTGAGATGATAGTTAATTAACTTGTATGAGAGCCAGGTACGAATGTTTCCCTTGCTTAGCCCATGGTCATGGGTAGTTATAAAGGGTGGTGATACAAAACATGCTTTGAGTGACGATGTTAGTGATATTAGTTTCTATTCATATTTTATGTACATTGTGTAAACACTGCTTCGTAATTTCTTTTGGAATGCATTTGCACACACACGCACGCACACACACACACACACACACACACACACACACACACACACACACACACACACACACACCCCCCATTTCTACAAATCAACGCTCTGTTAACTCAGACCTACACAAATACTATACACATGCCTGTCAAAATACTAACAACACAAAGCAATGGTTTCAACGCTCAGTAAAGGTTTAAAACAAAAGTAAAGTATGGTGCAAGACCCATATTTTTATAGACCAAATGGTAGTAAGCGAGCAATTTCACCGTTATCACCCAAGATATTTCCTGGTACCCATTTTAGGCTGGGTCGACCCAGGAACCCAGGTCAATTTTGACAAATTCGAAACCCCCCCCCCCCCCCCCCCCCCCAATGCCAATCGAACCCAAAATCACAGGTACGACAGCCGAGCGTCTAACCACTGTATTCCACTCTAAAGGTAGAACTGCGCAAAAGAACACGATTAGTTTACCACTCATGAGAACCTCTCCACACTTTCACACGAAGACAGAGTCATTTACTTGTGCTGTCTTCTCTCATTGTTTTATAAGGTTGCGTCATAAATGTATGAATGCCAGATGCCAAACACTCCACCTGGATGACTTTGCCATGTGGCATGGTCGAGACAGGAACACGGAGCTGATCCACGACTCAGGTGATCGAGTGAGATGGTAGAACATGAGCGCCCACGCTTATCGGCATGGCACATGATGGATGTTGGATGAATGGTAGCTCTTCTTGTATAATGTATCCACTTTATTTTTTAAAATTATTATTATAAAGAACAACACGTACATAATAACTTGAAAATAAATTAATATTATTTCACACTGGTATCTGCTTCTAGAGGATGTACATGATGCGTGAAATAATGCGAATTGCTTAAAGCCTTTAACGATGCTCTTACACTTTAAAATTGGAGGGCAAGTCTGGTGGCATAATGATTACACTTTATAAGCCCCGTCACGATGAGAAGTTGACCTATAGTCAATAAATGGGCATAGCTTTTCGGTCAGACCTTCCTGGCGTAGCCTGTTGTTCGTCGGCGGTTGTCCAGTGGTTGGTGTAACACGGTGGTAGGAACAACTATAAAAGGGTTAGTTAAGTAGGTAAGAACCTACGACAGGCCTGGCAAACCGTTGGGGAATTTACTTGATCCTAGAAAACATAATGATCATGATTCATGGAGGAAATTGGAGGTAATGTGCTAGTCACAGATGCTGAGACTTCACTTACCTCGTTCCACGAAGCCTAGTGGCATAAGTGGAAGACAACAACAACAACAACAACAACAACAACAACAACAACAACAACAGCAACAAGAGGATTTTTGGATGTTGCTATCACTAAAGAAAGGGAGCCAACGTGCCGTACAGACTAGCGCGCTTGCATGCCGTCCCATCGTTCATGGGACAATACCATAGATGTGGGTTGTATGTGTGTGTGTGTGCGTGCGTGCGTGCGTGCGTGCGTGCCTGTGTAGTGTGTGTGTGTGTATGTGTGTGTGTATGTGCGCGCCCAACAATGCCTGGACCACATTATGAAAACTTCCCAGAAGATAATATGTATTTACATTTCTGATTCAGGCAAACAAAAATTTGGATTCTCGCACGGGTTGCGATGTTCGTGCACTGTGGTAAGATGCTCATTGTATTATCTGTGGTAGCGAACTGTTGCACATATTTCAGTATCAATGTAAAAGGAAAGCGATTCTTTACAACAAACGAAATAAAAAAGAGAACTGAAATGTGTGCATAGAAAGACACAAAACTGTTGGGATCGTTGCTCTTCCGACACACAGTTCGTCGAGGTTATGAAGCCTTGGCTCCATTATAATTTCTGTATTAGCTACAGAAGCAACAGAGATCTTTCAGGCAGCGCCGAAACTTTCGCCCAAAGATGCTGTACACAATGAAGTTGGTAGCTGAGTTGAGCAGCGTGCTAGTTTCTGCCACAACAGTGACAACATTGCATGCGAGAGAGCAAGTGTACTTGAACTGTTCTACCCCAATGGGGCTGGACGGTTCTGACGGGTAGAGGATTAGTTCTAGGACGGCCAGGAGTCGACAGACGCAGAATATGGCTGTGAGAACTATAATCGTAACTGTTAATCGCATTTGGCTGTCTCCCCTGGTGCTGGCAATGGAGATTGTACTTCTACCCCGAGTACAAAGTCTCTGTATCATTGCCGTATTGAGTATGATGATTATGCTGACTGGTATAATAACATGAAAAATGCTGTTTAAATATACAAGATACACAACGTTGAATATGTAACTCTTCCCGAAATTTGATTCAGCTTCATTGTATTCAGGTAATGTTATGTTAAAATTTGTTTCTTCGGCGAATTCGAAGTACCGAGGAATACAGTAAATCACAGACCATACAAAAACAAGCAAAGACGCTATGCACGCCTGTTGATTCGTACATAAAAGTCTGGCTTTTAAAGGTAGCAGCACGACCAAAGCTCTCTCCGTTGTAACCAATATTGTCATATAAATAGTTCCGTTGTACGATATGTATGTTACGACATGGAAATACTTGGAAATCATAAACTCTTTGAAATCCAGGTATTCCTCATATACATCGCTCATTGAAAACACCAGTGATAGAGTCTGCAGCAGGGCGTAGAAAATAAGAAACATTGTATCGTACACAGCCAACACCACTAGAAGCATCGAAGTTGAGTTTCTCATGGCGGGAAGAAGCAGAACAATGGCGGACGTGACGTTGCCGAGTACCCCAAACAATGCAATGGTAGTGCCTGCTATTCCGTTGATGAAGTACCACATGTAACCATAGTCTATGTTTGTCATATTGGCTATTGTCAGATTTAGTGTGCTATTTTGTGTCACTTCGGCGTCCATTTTTGAAGTTCATTAAAGTCTTCTATAAATAACATATATATCTCAATGGAAATAAACTTTTAAAACCCAGGAGCTAGTAATAAAGGGTCGATAATAGGAACCGCATTAGCGGACGCGTAAGCGAAGTAGATAAGGAACACTAGAGAAATATTAAACTTAATCTACAAGGAAAACTTAATGGCACAGCAACACCTAGCGTAAAACGGAGACACATACTAAACTTCAACTAAGAGGAACACTTAATGGGACAATACTGCCTAGCATAACACACACAGAAATATTACGTCCTTGGAAAAATAATAATTATTATTTCTGCTATTTTAATTGGCGGGCATGGCGGTGATAGAGGAAGGAGGGCAAATAATTATTTCTGCTATTTCGATTGGCGGGCATGGCGGTGATAGAGGAAGGAAGAGCAATGGATGAGCCAGCCTTCATCAACACCATACGACGCACTGATCTCAAGTCGATTTTTCGTCTAATCTGAAAGCTTTACATTTGAAGAAAAATAAACATTCCTTTTGGTGCATAATACTTTGATTATATACTTAAATTCCACTTCTAGTGATGAACAATGTAAACCCCAAAATTGACGCATTGCTGCCAGAAACTGGGTTTCAAAGAAGCCCTACTACAGTTGCAATTTCAGACACGTCATTAATTTATATGAAACTGATATCTATAGAGATATATAATTTTAGTTTAATAAAATAAAGATAGGAGATACTAATGAATACAAAAATGAAATGGTAAAATGACATTTGTTACGGGAATGTCCAAGAAATACAGAGAAGAAATAATTATTCTGGCCTATATCCATTCCATTTAAAGACACTCGCTATGGAACCACCACAAGCTCAAGTTGGCTGCTGCTTTCTTTGGATCTACCCATGTTGACATCTGGTTGTGAACGTAGAATACAAAGTCGAATCCTGCCTCTTTTCCATGGTCATTCAGGTTCTTGAAGTAGTATTCTAGCAACTGATGATACGTGACGAGCCGACGTGCAATGAACCAGGCTGGCATCCTAAACGCCCTCAGGGCGGTGTGATCAGTAAACGACTCCAGGGATGGATGTGGCTGTGCAGATCTGACCAGACTGCAAGAACATCAAGTCAAACGAGGTAATGCTGCTCAAAGGCGCCTTGCAGGGCGCCAAAGAAGAATAGTCAATCAACACAGCACTGGAGTCATCAGTCGCTACATGCGGAGGTAGATATTAAGGAGCGGGTCAGAGCATTTATTGACAAATAGTTCTTTGTGCAATAAGGATGATCTGTTAACTAACTAACTAACTAACTAACTAACTAACTAACTAACAAAAAACAAACAAACAAACAAACAAACAAACTAACTAACTAACTAACTAACTAACTAACTAACTATAGCTAACAATAACTAACTAAGGTGAGTTGAGACAAGAGTCGACATCACTGCACTCGGGGCTTTCCCATAAGTGCTCAGTCCTAATCTTCAACAGTCAGCGAAGAGTTCCAATACTAATGGTGCCCGCTGCAATCTGATTATGTGTCCATCTTGCCTTTCCTCCGAGTTTCGACTGTCAACCAGATCTTTTGAGCACCCCTTGCTGCTGCATTCTCTCAGGGGTATACCATGATAGTCTACCTGTTCTTCTGCATTATTTACATGCTCCAAGAGGACCTTTACCACATCTGCCTTATCACGCATCAAATCACCCCTTATTGATGCGGAACCAGCCAATCTGTCTGCCTGTTCATTGCCAACCACACCAAAGTGTACTAGAGAAAAGATCCAGCGAATTCTCACAACCCTGCAACCTCTGAATCGATCGATGCCATTCTGCACGAAGCAACCAGTCTTCGATTTTGACAGCATGCTCTGTGAATCAGTTACAATCACAACTTGCATATACAGTTTGTTCTCCAACCAGTGGAAAGCTGCAGAAACCACAATCATCTTCATTCTCAGACTTGAGGTTGTTGTGTCATATGCCAAACTCACCTTTACTAAACAGTGGCCATTTGCTTTTGCTATGAATCCCCAGGCACTTCTTTTTGCCTCTTAACAGAGAGCCATCAGTATAGATAATCACATCGCCAGGACGAGAGTAGTCATGAATTAAATACTGAATTTATACTTCCGCAGCGCTTGCTTGCCACTCTCTACACTCACGGCCCAGTGTGATTATAACCCCACACGTCTGAATTTCTATTCGGCACTCTGATCCACTCCTTACCTCTGCCAATCTTCTCAAGTGTGCGCACTTCAAGCATGGTATCTTCTGCTTGAGCCATCTATGATCTTCCTCTTAACAGCATGTGTCCATTGACTGCATCCAGGGATTCAGGCAGAAAGTGTTCCTTTCCTGCAGCTACCGGGAAAACCTTGATTCTGTCTGCAATGGTCGGCAACGCATGGATGTATCGCATACAAATTATTGGGGCGTCCCTTGTAAATCCCAGAATCGCCCTGATGGCTTCATTCTATATGTGCTCTAGTTTCACTAGCTGACTCTATGAGACAGTGAGCATTCCCAGTCCATACTCTACCGCTGACATGATCAAGTGCTGAGGAATAGCATTATCTGTTCCATGTCCCTTGGTGCCATATTCTTCAGTGCATTGAGTCCCGTCTGATAGTTTGTAACCACCACTTCAGCATGATCCCCGAAGGACAGGCTTCTATCAAAAGTGATTCCCATGTACTTCAATCTGCTTCCTCTCTCTATTAACATTTCTGGCATCTACTGTGAGACTTGGGAGGCCAGCTTTAACAATCTTATTGTCCAGAGAGCACCATGATCTTTCCTTTGCATCTATCTGTGCAAAGTCCAGAACTTTCCCAGTATCTTATCGCCTCCAATCTCATCCATAATGTTTTGCCATTTCGCTATTTTGGCCTCTACAGCACAGTTCTAGAAATTCTCCACCTTGTCTTTATTTTCTTTTAAAGCTTTCTCCATTTCCTCATGTGAGCTTTTGGATATCCGCTGCACTTTCTGTATCTGTTTGACTGCCGCTGTCCTTGATTTCCATGCCCGTTCTACTTCGGAAGTTCACCATGAAGGCTGCGCATAATTAGGTTTGCTAATGCATGCCGTCTGTCTGAGGCGTCCTAAAAGGATGTTTTCCCTCTCATATTTAAAGTGCTGACGTGATCTCACAGCTACGGTCTTGATGAGTTTAGCAGTCACTACTGAACACGGTAGATGGTAACTCACATGATCACCCAGCATAGTCCATTTTACATCCTATACAGCTGAACTAACTAACTAACTAACTAACTAACTAACTAACTAACTAACTAACTAACTAACTAACTAACTAACTAACTAACTAACTAACTAACTAACTAACTAACTAACTAACTAACTAACTGACTGACTAACTAACTAACTAACTAACTGACTAACTAACTAACTAACTAACTAACTAACTGACTATAACTAACTAACTAGCTAGCTAACTAACTAACTAACTATAACTAACTATAACTAACTAACTAACTAACTAACTGACTAACTGACTATAACTAACTAATTAACTAACTAACTAACTGACTATAACTAACTAACTAACTAACTAACTAACTAACTAACTAACTATAACTAACTAACTAACTAACTAACTAACTGACTAACTGACTATAACTAACTAACTAACTAACTAACTAACTGACTATAACTAACTAACTAACTAACTAACTAACTAACTAACTAACTGACTAACTAACTAACTAACTAACTGACTGACTAACTAACTAACTAACTAACTAACTAACTAACTATAACTAACTAACTAACTATAACTAACTAACTAACTAAATAACTATAACTAGCTAACTAACTAATAACTAATACCTAACTAACTAACTAACTAACTAACTAACTAACTAACTGACTGACTGACTGACTGACTGACTGACTGACTGATGTGATTGATTAACTAACTAACTAACTAACTAACTAACTAACTAACTGACTGACTGACTGACTGACTGACTGACTTACTGACTGACTGATTAACTAACTAACTAACTAACTAAGTAACTAATTAACTAACTAAGTAACTAACTAACTAACTAACTAACTAACTAAGTAACTAACTAACTAACTAACTAAATAACTAACTAACTAACTAACTAACTAACCTGACTGACTGACTATCTAACTAACTAGCTAACTAACTAACAAAATAACTAACTACCTAAGCAATTATCTAACTATCTAAATAACTAACTAACTATCTAACTATCTAGCTAGGTTACTAACTAAATAACTAACTAACTATCTAACTATCTAGCTAGGTGACTAACTAACTAACTAACTAACTATCTAACTATCTAGCTAGGTGACTAACTAACTAACTAACTAACCTGCTTATATGGAATCTCTAGCTGACAGAAAGTGATGCGCACACATTTTCGCCAGCAATACAAAGTACGAGATAATGTTCCGTGGTAACGATTGTATCTACCTCTGTACCCGCATCCCTAGTTTGATCCCGTATACCAGCAGCAATAAACTAAGTGGGAATTATTAATAGATTAGGTTGCCGATTAAATGAACTGACCGATAAATGTTTCGTTTACAAGTTGCAAGATTTCGTTCCGCTGGCGTGAGCTGCAAATTCAGGTGAGCGCTGTGGGTCTGAGTTCAAAGTGAACCAGGGCGGGCGAAATAATGAGAAATGTATGGTGTTACATGTTGCAAGTGAAGGGGCATCCACCGACAAATGTTAACTATTGTAAATGAAGGGAATTCTTTAACAATTTGTACACCCATTATACTGAAATGAATGTGCTCTCGCTCGCTTGTCTGCCTGTCTGTGTCTATCTGTCTGCTCTCTCTCTCTCTCTCTCTCTCTCTCTCTCTCTCTCTCTCTCTCCTCTCTCTCGCGTGCGCTCCTCTCTCTCTCTCTCTCTCTCTCTCTCTCTCTCTCTCTCTCTTCTCTCTCTCTATCTCACGAGTGGGCTTCAAACGAAAACCTTAAAAGTGCGATAGAAATTACAATAGCCATGCCATTGTCTTGGAACCTGTCAATACTGGTGTTACAGATGTCAAGAGTGTTAAGCTCGTAACATCACGGTGCAGGCGAACACGGTGACGTCATAGGACAGTTTAAAGATGGCCGTCCCACTTTTGACATGCACCAAAGAGGAGCAGCGTTCTGTTATCCATTTTTGATCAGTGAAGGTGTGAAACCTACAGAAATGCATCGGTGAACGAAGGTACGGTATGGTGATGCATGCCTGTCAGTCCAACAAGTGTTTAAGTGGAGTATGAAGTTTAAAACGGCTGACTTCTGTGACAGACTGTTCACGACTGGGTCAGGCACATCGAGTATTGAGTGGCCATAGAGTCGATTTCAGCCGTCATGGCCTCGTAAGGAAAACCGCCGATTGACTGTGAGTGACATTGCAGCACATCTTGACATCAGTAAAGGCTTAGCACACCACATCATCCATGATCTGCTACAGTACCGCAAAGTGTCTGCGAGGTGGGTGCCACGGCAGCTTATTCAAGAATTGAAACAATGATGCACTAATGCTTGTCAAGAACTTTTGCAATGCTCTGAAGCAGAAGGTGATGGTTTCCTATAAAGAATTGTTACTAGTGATGAATCCTGGTTTCAATATCACGAAGAAACGAAGAGAGCGAACATGGAATGGTGCCATCCCTCCTCACCGAAACCAAATATAATTCGCAGGCAGCCATTTACAGAAACGATTATGATGACTCTCTTGAACGAGGCGTTATTTTAGAGCACTACATGCCAAGATTGAAAACTGCCACCAATGATACGTATAAAGATCTTCCCAGGAATCATCTTCGACCTCAATCAAATCCAAACGACGCGGACGTCTGAGTAAATGTGTCTGTCCTTTTGCAACAAGACAATGCTCAACCCCCAAACATCCCGTGCAACGGCTGAAAGCGTCGAAGACCTCCACTTTCAGCGTGTACCACATCCTCCGTACTCGCAAGTGATTTCCACCTGCTTGGACAATTCAAAGTGTCATTGGGAGGAAAAAATTTTCTGTCCGAAGAAGCGGTACAGCAGGTGGTGCATGAATGGTTCCACACGCGACCAACATAATTGTTTTCTACAGGAATGCTAGCTCTTTATCGGCGTTGGAGGACTTGCATTGAACGCAGTTGTGACTACATCGAAAAATGATACATTTGTTCTTTATTTACTCAGAATATGATCACCTAATAAAAACAAAAACATTTAAGGTTTCATTTGAAGCCCCCTCGTGTGTGTGTGTGCGTGTGTGTGTGGTGTGTGTGCGCGCGTATATATATATATATATATATATATATATATATATATATATATATATATATATATATATATATATATATATATATATATATATATATATGGGGCATCATGCCTAGGGTAGGAGACTGTCCTACTATTGGGAGCGTCCACCGAGTGGCGTATGGGGAGTGCTTTCTAGATATTTTGTCTAGAGGTCAGCTATGAATATTTTGCACGAGCAATCGTGGATTAGCACAGGTGGTGGTCACTGAGAGGATGCGAGTTAATTGGTGACGCAGCTATCTCCTCTATGACGTGGCCATCGGCGGGTATAAACTCTCCCCTGCCTCCATGCAGTGTCTGTCTTTTAGACAAAGATTAGTGGAGTCAACCATACACAAACCGGCAGAAGGCAAGGGAAACTCCCTTTGTATTTTCCACATACAATCAACTTTTCCGCGAAAAATGTGTTTCGCCTTATGTCGGTTGCCTTGGATTTCGTCAGCATGTCCACGGGACCTCGCAGCTAATTTTGAGAAAAGAAAGTACCCACGCGTTCATCTGCTAAATTTGACGTTGTTTCTCGTTGTGTGAGCATCACTTGCTAATACGTCAGCCCTTTCCTGTTAGATCCATCATGGGACCAAAGAAAGTTTCCAGAGCCAGCAGCCCTTAGAAGACGAAGGCCAGGAAAACGATCTAGTTGACGAAGAAAGTCATTGAAATATACCAGAGCGGCATTAAGATTGCTGAAATCCGCCGCACGTACACAAAGTCGCCACCTACGATAAGTTCCATTGTGACCACACACAAAAAAAGGAATCAATAAAGGAGATTAATGAGTGTCGTGAATGTGATAACGAAACAGAGATCGCAAACAATTGAAGATGTCGAACATTTATTAATAATGTGGGTAAATCAAAAACAGTTAGATGACGATTTTGTTTCGGTGGCAATACTATGTGTAAAGGTCAGACTGTTGTATGCCGATCTCATTAAGAAATCGCCTGGGTCGAGAGCTAGTGTGCTTGGCAATTTAAATAATAATAATAATAATAATAAGTCTTTATTTTCAAAGGGTTAAGAATTGGGCACGCAGGCCCGTCTGACATTCTGCCCTTCTTCTCTATTTCCTCTCATACATTCTTTCATTCAACATCACTTATGAAGCAACTTTTGACAACAAAAGAACATTAAAACGCATGAAAAATAATCAATAACAAATGACTCACTGAGGCAGTGTTTAACATGGGCATTATAAATACCTAAGGAGGGTGTAACGTGCCATACATAAGGGAATGTTTTTTGGCTAGTTGTCGTTTGAGATAAGTTACCATTATTGTCTTTCTTGTGTTATTTGTTATGGGGGCATGTAGTCTGTACTAAGGTAGTGTTCAAACAGGTTGCTAATGTATGAATCATGATTGGTGGTGTCTTTGATTTCTTGTGGAAGATTGTTCCACAACTGAGCGGCAGAGTATGCTAAGCTTGTTTTATATAAGTCTATCCTAGGTTTAGGGACATGAAGTATATTTAGTCGTTCGCTATGTCTAGCGTTATATTTAAACAATGGCCAAAGGTAGCTTGGAGCATTTTGAAATAGGATTTTGTGAATTAGTTTGGTCTTATTAAAAAGCAGGCGCTTGTGGAGTGGCAGTAACCGGAGACGTTTATATAGGTTAGAATTGTCGGTAAGCTTTTCACCATTAACTAAACGCACTGCCCTTTTCTGGAGTGAATATAGGCGTTTTGTTATTGATTTGGAGCATCCATCCCAGACTGTGGAGCAGTAATCAATATGTGTTTGTATATGAGAAGTATAGAATATCTTTCTTGTGTTTTCGTCAAGGAAATTTTTAATTTTGGCAAGTTGGTATACTTTTTTGGCTATTTGTTTAACTAGAGCATGAACATGTGAGTTAAAAGTTAGATTTTGATCTATGATAACACCCAGTGTCTTGTGCTCGGTGACACTTTCTACAGGCGTGCTGCCAATGTGCAGCTGAAGAGTTCTCTGCGAGTTTAGAGTGTGAAGTCTTTGCCTGGTTCCTATTAACATAGACTTTGTTTTAGTAATGTTAATTTGCATGCGGTTTGCATGACTCCAGTTAACTACACTATTTATTTCCTGTTGCAAGGATAATTCTAGCACATTACGATCAACAGCGTTTGTATATACTGTGCAGTCATCAGCAAATAGATCGCAGGACGACGACAGATTTAATGGAAGATCATTTATATAAATGGCAAATAATAGAGGGCCAAGAATAGACCCCTGAGGTACTCCAATATTAATGGTAATGGCTTGAGATAAAACTTTATTGTGTGATACTACTTGCTTTCTGTCTAATAAGAATGATTTTATTAATGTCACTATATTAAAACTTACTTTAATTGTTTCTAGTTTTTTAATTAGAATAGTATGATCTATCATATCGAATGCTTTCCTAAAGTCTATAAACACCGCTCCACATAGAGTATTGTTGTTAATATTTTGATGCCAGTTTTCTATCATGTTTGTTAGTGCCGTATGGCAAGAATATTTTGGCCGAAATCCTGACTGGCTGTCAACTATCAGTTTATGGCGAACTAAGTGATCTAGTGTTGTTTTGTTGATGTGCTTTTCTAGCGGTTTGGATAATGAGGATAATATGGAAATTGGTCTATAATTACTCATGAGACGATCGTCTAGAGGACCAGCTTTTAAATGAGGATACACTTTAGCGATTTTAAAGGCTGATGGGAAGTGACCTCTGGTTAGACATTGATTATATATAAAAGTTAGTGACTCGCAGATCGCCGGTGCAGCATGGCGAAGGATCCGACTACTAATTCCATCTAGTCCTGATGAGTTATTGTTGTTTAGATTACGGAGATGAGTAAATACTTCAGTTGTCGTCATTAGCGGTATGTTGGAGGAAATGTGTCCATAGCATTTGTTCTCACAGAATGATGATAATAAAGATATGTCATGAGGCGCATCTGGTATTGCAGCCTTCAGTTGGTTTATGTCGGACTGAAAGTATCTACTGAATTGATCACATGTAACCTGATTTGATGGTAATGATTGTGATGATTTGTGTTTGTTTGTCAAGGTATTAATTGCTTTCCATATATCTTTAGTGTTGGTTTTATCTATTACTATGTTCTTAAAATAGTTTTTCTTTTCCTTCCGAATAACATATTGAACTTTGTTTCTCAGACTACGGTACATAGTTAGATCTCTATTTTTGTGAGCCCTGTCGCGATCTCTCATAAGTTCAACTACCTCCTGTGTGATCCACGGGGGCTTTGTGTGATGTTTAACACGAACTTCCTTAAATGGAACATGTTTATCAAATATACTTAGAAAGGTCTTTAGCCAGTGGTCCAGAGCATCGTCTGGGTCAGGAAGCTGGTAAACATAATCTAGAGATGAGTTGACCAAATCTTGTAAGAAGACGTCTCGATTGAAATTTTTGTAATTTCTATATTTTATGCTTATATGTTTGTGCTTGGGAGTTTTCGTGCCCCTTTTCGACCACGTGCAACATACTGGATAGTGATCGCTCATTGCATTGATAGGTACACTACATTCTGTGATGTTATCAGCACAAGTAGTATAAATATGATCTATAAGTGTTGCAGATGATTTAGTGATTCTAGTGGCTTGTTTGACTAACTGTTGGAAATTATATGACTCTATTATGTTTTCCCATGTTTTGTTTGATTTGTTAGCGTCTATGTTGAAGTCACCTAGCAATATTATTTCCCTAGCATTACTAAAGACTACATCCATCATAGTGGTGAATTTTTCATACCAGATATATTCCTGCACTGGGGTTTCGATAAAGATAGCCAACTACTAGCGGTATGCGATTTTGAAGTTTAACCTCTATCCATACACACTCAATCTCACAGGTTTCAAAGTCTAGCCTGCGGTGGGCGTTAAGCGAGTTGGAAATATAAACTGCAATACCCGTCTCTTGTTTCTGATAGGGATCTCTTCTAATGGTTTTAAAACCTCTGATAGCGATGTCATCATCTGAGATGTTGCCATTTAATCGACTTTCGCTAACGCCAAACATGTGAAAATTTTGATTAAGTATAAGTGATAGTTCGGGCAGCTTCCCTAATAGATGGCATATGTTTACATGCCCGATTCTGAGCCCATTATTCCTGAGCCAGTGTTCGTACTTATTAGACATTTCAACAATGCGTAATCACAAGTTTAAAAGCAAAACACACACACACAAAGTGAATACAACTTACGTCCCTTATTACAAAACACACTCTGAAGTACAGAGAAACAGTAATATCTCTGTTAATATATAAAAATACGTACACAGATCCGTAAGGAAGAGCAGTGAAGACCCCCTCACTCACCGTGAAAACACAATTAGAATTATTATAAAAGCTATACAGCTAAGTACTATCAATTAATATAAAGTCAAAACCAGTCAATGTTTGTAATAACTTATAACCTAATCCAGCAGAGGTTGGTTTGACAAAAACAAGAGGCATACTGGCATTGTCAAGGTCCCCAATAGGATATGACAGAAAGGACAGAGGACAGACATAGGACATGGGAATAATACGGGTATTAGAGACCGGTCCATATGCCCATGACAGAGGGTTAGAGACAGGACTGTGCCCTTGAGTGACAGGACAGGTTCACCTTGGACGGGATGACGCAGTACGCCTGCCTCAACAGGCGAGTGTAGGACAGACTCGACTAGCACGACCTCCACGGGCTCCTCGAGGGTCAAGTACCTCGTGACCACCTAACTGAGTAGGAAACGGAGACGGGACTCGGACGTGGATGAGAGAGGATGCGTGACTGTGTTTGGGAGAGATAAATAGACCATTTACTTAGACTTAAGCTTCGCTAGTGAGAACGAATGGGGCCGCTGCTAGCTGTGTGTTAGTGTTATGCTGAAGCACAATTATGTGATACGCCGAGCAAGTGTGGTACGAGCTTAGTGCGAGAGCTGTGCGAGTTTTGTGAAATGATCTCTATAGATAATGTTATGACGATGTATGACCATTAAAGATGTTCAATGGTATATTCATGCTTCTCATGCCTCGTCTATACTCGCATCAACTGCCTGTCTGAACCTTTGTTTATAAACCCATAGAGACGTTGACAGGCATAGACAGTGTTACTAGGCACGGCGAAGGTGCGAGTTCGGACAAGTCTGGGGCCGAAAAATAATATTAAACACTATAGTTATTCTGTATAAAATGTGTTTTTGGTATGTATTTTGGTATGTATTTTGGAAATAATTGCCTCGGTTTTCTTCGGTTTCGGATTTCGCAGATTGTTTACTAGTTATTGCTCTACATCGGTCCCAGATGGGGCGCGAAAAAAGAGGACGGTCACAAAACAACACAAACGTCTGCCGTCATCTTGACCGGACATGATTTTATTGTATGTATTTCTGTTTAAGCATTTGGACTTGTGAAACCTGAGGAAATAATACAATTACTAAGGCAACTGAACATTGACGACAAAAACCTAAAAATAATAAAGAACATATATTGGCAGCAAACAGCAGCCATAAGAATCAACAACTTGGTAGGAACATTTCAGTGTATAAAAAAGGGCGTCAGACAAGGTTGTGTAATGTCTCCTGATTTATTCTCATTGTACAGTGAACATAATATAAATTATAAATAGCTTACGTTATTCTGATGACACTATCCTAGTAGCAGCAAGTCAGACTGAACACAGGAAATGATAGATAATTGGTTGTAGAAAGTGAATAGCTTGAATAATAGAAAGACAGTAGTCATGGTGGTATCAAAGAAACAGATTGTGCCTAAATGTGCAATTAAAGTACATGATATTATTTTGGGGCAAGTTAAAAAATGTAGATATCTAGACATATGGATAAACTCAGATAGAAGATGCATCAGAGAGGCAGAGAACACAATAGGACAAGCAACAACTGCATTCTATCAAATAAAGAACGTTTTGTGCAATAAGTCATTGTCCCTTAAAGTTAGAAAAAGTGTTCTTGCATGTTACAGGGAACCTGTTTTATCATACGACTGCGAATCCTGGACAGTTGGCAAACAGATGAAAGAATCCCTAGAAGCGTTGGAGATGTGGTTTTATAGAAAAATGCTTAAAATTAATTAGACAGCTAAAATGAGGAATCTGGACATTTTGAAGGAAGCCTTGTCGCAAAGACAACTTATTACAAACATCAGAAAGAAGCAGCCATCTTTTTATTTTCACATTATGAGAAGACAAAAACTGGAACACTTTGTGACAACCGGAACGATTTGTTGAAGCTGGGATAGAGAAAGACAACGTGAAACATTTCTTGACAGTTTTATGCCATGGCACGAAGGGAGTCAACACACGAATTCATCCATGCCATCGGAGATCACAACTTGTGGAGGGGCATGATCGTCCACGCCAGCCGGCAAGGTACTGGATGATGATGAGGATGATGAAGATGATGATTATTATGATGATGTTATCTCTGTTTATTTCTCAATATCAACTAAGCGAGCATTGATGCAATGTTTGATGAATTTATTTCATGATTGTGCCCCATTATTCTATTAGTCCCTCAATACCTGCGCCATAGAAGTTTGTGGGTTGCGTCTTTGCCAAAAAAAAAAAATAAAGTCTTAAAATTCGAGAGGATCGACTTCATGCCACCTGGTGCTATCCCATATGGCTAGATCTCTTTCCACAGGGCGGCCTGTCGAAAGCGTCGTCGCACGAAGCACAAACTCCGTAGCTTCAGCGACGATCCCCGGAGTCTTCAAGCAAAATGCACCCGTGAATCGAAAGACGTAGCCCGGAATCGAACACACAACCTTCGGACTGCGAGGCAGACGCCTTGACCACTTCGCCACTGAAACTCCGTTTGGATCGAACACCGGTCTCCAGTGTGAAAGACGGGGATACTCACCACTATACTACAGAGGATGATGATCACAATTATAAATCCTAAATCATCCGCCCCAACTACTAATAGATGGCCCAAAAAAAAGTTATAAATAGCCCTCTCGACAACGAGTTATGTCCTGTAAAACTGTAAAGGACATGAAACTAACGAGTTATTAAACTATGAAGAATCAACTAACCGCACTGGCGTTACATCATAGAAAATTTGCTACGAGAGCAAGAGGACGGCTGAGGAAATAAATCGGCAGTGTCAAAGACATTATACAATCACGTCGAATGACACTATCCAGTGCCATCAATCGGATGTTGGCGCGTCCACTATTCCTCCTTACAAAAGTGAACGATGATGATGATGATGATGAAGACACCTCAAATCACCAAGAGTACTTCTGAAGAAGTCTTCACGAAAACTAATAATTACTCCTTGGTATGTGAAATATAGCGATTCCATGGTTTGTGAAATATAACGATTCCTTGGTAATTGAAATATAGCAATACCTTGGTTTATGACATATAGCAATACCTTGGTTTGTTAAAATATATCTATCACGTTCTCGTTTTCCATGCGCAGCAAGGAATCTTCCACCAGGTATGAGCTGCAGAACTTCGTGAGTTTAAAGTGTTGCTATTTTTTCTTACGTCTTCTCATCTTAACACAAAAATATATTGAGTTTGAAAATAGAACGGGCAGCTTATCGCTTACAACAGAGTCTCTTATTACCTCAGCAGAACCTGCTGGAGATTGGGGCAGATAGCAGATGGATAATGTTCGGTGCTCGGCAGTACAAAAAGACGAGCCTGTGTTCGAGGTATCTATCGTAAAGTGAGATGTATTTGTGACAGGGGGGATAAATATCACATTTTTCTTGGCCCGTGATGATGCCATTATGTACGTGGAGTGTCTGTTGAAGTAATTGGAAGAACTCCGAGGGATTATCTCTCTTGAACATTTCTTTGATCTTTACTTTACATTTGTTATTCTTTATTTTTGTCTGTCTAGCTTGGATCTTAATTTTTGTGTTGTTGTTTGTCTGAAGTCATTGATGATTTCTTTATGTCTTTAATAATGCAAACCTTTCTTTGTTATTGTTCTATATAAATATGTCTTCCACCGCATTTTATATAATTTTTAGTTGCAAGCAAAACACACACTCACACACACATACCAACACACATACTGGTGGTTTCATTTGTTCGCATTATCTTCATTATTTAAGTTATACCACACTTTAACTTCTATCTTCGTCATATGTAATTCATTTTCTTGTTTAAGTTGTGTATATAAGTATTCTCCTGTATTTTGTATTCATGTTTCATATATGTATTTAAATATTCTCCTCTATTTTGTATTCATGTTTCAATCGGTATTTAAATATGCTCTTGTATTTTGTGTTTATGTTTCACTCCTGTATTCGGAGGTAAGCATGGCTGAATAGATAAGAGCGCCCGTTCTTAAAGATCCGATGTGCTAATGCCGAGGTAGCGAGTTCAGTCTTTATATCGGTCAGTTGGACTAAAATGTCGTCTCATCTTTGACTTGGAGATGTAAATTACAAGTACCTTTGAGGCCGGAGTAGATTCGTCCTATGGCAAGGGACACTGGTAGTAGGGAAAACTAATCCACTCGCAAAAATCAGTTCAATCCAACAGAAGTAGAAGCATGTGTATGGATTACGCTTCAATTCAAAGCGAGCGAAAGCAAAACAACAACAAATCCGTTTTTAAATATTCTCCTGTATTTTGTATCCATGTCTCAATCCCGTAATTAAATATGCTTCTGTATTTTGTGTTTACGTTTTAATCCTGTATATAAGTATTCTGTTATATTTAGTTTTCTCGTTTCAATCGTGTATATAGGTATTCTGTTGTATTTTGCATTCTACTTTCAATCCTTTATTAAATATACTTGATTAAACCTTGAATACAAAGTAAGGAGAATACTTATATACAGAACCGAAACTCCAGTGAACCCACATCGTTGTCCAGTATGAGAAACATGCTATAGTATGTTCCGATTTGAATGCCTTCATTCACGATCAATTATTTTGAAAACTGTCTGTTGCATCGTTATGAAATTCTTCCAGCCGTCTTATATTTACCCCCACCCAAGGAATATGTCTTTGATAGGTCCAAAAACAACTTAAATCATTGAAAGCGGCGACATTCCTTTGATGTTTTGCTGAACAACTAGTGATTTCTCGCTAAAAAAAAATTATGTTTACGGTAATGGGGACCTGCAAATTCAGATGACACACAAAGGCGTATCCGGATTCGTATGGGAGTGGGTGCAATGAAAGAAGTAGCTTACAATCGACAGGGTCGGCTGCATTGCACCGGGTTTTTATCCCATATGGCTCAGTTTCTTTCCGCAGCGAGGAAAGCGTCGCAGAAAGCACAAACTCCGTAGCTCCAGCGACGACCCTCGGGAGTCTCAGAAATAAATGCACTCTTGAAATGAAAGCCGCGGCCCGGAATCAAACATACAACCTTCGGAGCCCGAGTCAGACGGCTTGACCACTTCACCACGGAGAATCCCGAGAGGGGTGCAATGTGTAATATTAGTAAAGACAGAGAATTTACAGAGGCACGGGGTAAATAATTTGTAAATTAACATGAAAGCAGAAGGACTATATTTCTTACCTTATTTTTCATTTCCTTCTTGTTTCTTCAGCTGATGCTGATGCTGTAATGTTTAGGGCCTGCAATTCGTCTGAATAGTTGGAGCAAAATATCCCAGTAAGTGTGTACGTAGATTAAGGTCTGCGATCTGCTCAGACCTTAATTTGTGTCGGACGATTCCAGTAGGTTGATGATTGCTCTCGATTGCATAAAATTCAATCCATCCTTTCTCCAATAGTCCTCTTCCTCTTTCAACACATGGTCCTCACATTTTTTCCAGTAACCTTTATCAATATTTAATAGCGCGGACAGACAGACAGACAGACAGACAGACAGACAGACAGACAGAAAGGTAGGTAGGTAGGTAGGCAGAAAGGTAGGTAGGTAGGTAGGTAGGCAGAAAGATAGGTGGGTGGGTGGGTCGGTCGGTGGGTCGGTCGGTGGGTCGGTCGGTGGGTCGGTCGGTGGGTCGGTTGGTGGGTCGGTTGGTGGGTCGGTGGTTCGGTTGGTCGGCCGGCCGGCAGGCAGGCAGGCAGGCAGGAGATAGGTAGGTAGCTAGCTAGCTAGCTAGCTAGACAGACAGACAGACAGACAGACAGACAGATAGACAGACAGACAGACAGACAGACAGACAGACAGACAGACAGACAGACAGACCGACCGACCGACCGACCGACCGACCGACCGACCGACCGACCGACCGACCGACCGTCCGACAGACAGACAGACAGACAGACAGACAGACAGACAGATAGATAGATAGATAGATAGATAGATAGATAGATAGATAGATAGATAGATAGATAGATAGATAGATAGATAGATAGATAGATAGATAGATAGATAGATAGATAGATCCATCCCCGCCAGAAGCCGGGCCTTGTCAGCTAGTTTATTTATATAATCACGTTTCATGAAAGAACCCCCATTTGGAGACACCTCTGAATCTTCGAGCTGTTTGTTTCAAAACGGAAATCACGTGAAAATTTAAAAAAATACGGGGACGTGTCTTGAAGAAGCTGTAATACTGTTAAAATGACGGACGTAATCTCTAAGTCGTAATTTATATACGGCATATAAACAAACTTTGAAATCTGCTATACAATCTCCAGAACAAAAATTTTGTTGTTGGGTGGACATAATGATAAGGTTATATACTAAAGCTCATCATTTTCCCTCAGTTGGTTACTGAGATATTGAATTTTATATTTAAAAAAAAAAAAAAAAAAACTATAGTAAAAATTGGCATGCAGAGATACGAGAGGAACATTTAGAGAATGAGGGGCCTCGTCAACCAACACAGTACGAGCACTATTATTCGCCACCGCTGATGGGTATATTGGGGAGGGGGATATGAGCACGAATGGGCATGTCCGGAGGGCAAGGATGTTACCCAACAAATAACTAACTAATACAGAACCGGAACTCTGAGAATTAGTCAGTTAATCGCGGTTCCAACTTCACGGCAACAGGTCGTTCCCTGTGCCAATGAATACCACACAAAATACTCCTCACTGCCACGTGTGAATAGTGGAACAGACAGGAGTCTCGACAAACCAACAGCTTGCATATACATACAATGCATAAGGCCGCTGCCAGAATGCCAACACAAAAGTCCACCATGAAAAATAAAGTTCATCGTCGATGGAAGTGACAGTACTTTAAAAAAAAACAACAACATTAGCCACACATTACTGAATAAGGTAAATACAGTTAGTTCAGCAACCGACCGGCCGCCATTTTTCTGAACATGCAGTTCACGATACAAACAATCGCTGAGAGATGTAAAAGCACTCCACATGAAATCCACAGCTCACAGTGTCGCTACAAGCACTTAACTCAGTTGCTGGGCGACGGCACCACAGGTAGTAATAGGTAAAGAAGTATTTTTTAATTTCGTTTTCTTGCTTCATTCTAGCATATATTCTTACGTTCATTGTAGTTTGCCAATGTTTTGTTGAACTGCCGACGCTCATATCATCGAAATTAACACAACGTGATCAACTTCCAAAACGCCTGCGACTGACTTCGAACCCTCTTCCTAAAAGGGTAATTCTGGCACTGCGTTCACTACCCCTCCCTAGACCACACACGCTGACAGATGCCACACGGAAACCTTACAAGTAAACATGTAATAACAGCACAGTAATGTGAATGTCGACAATTTAGTAATGTGAATGTCGACAATATTGTAATGTGAATGTCGACGACATTGTAATGTGAATGTCGACAATATAGTAATGTGAATGTCGACAATATAGTAATGTGAATGTCGACAGTATAGTAATGTGAATGTCGACAATATAGTAATGTGAATGTCGACGATATAGTAATGTGAATGTCGACAATATAGTAATGTGAATGTCGACGATATAGTAATGTGAATGTCGACAATATAGTAATGTGAATGTCGACAATATAGTAATGTGAATGTCGACAATATAGTAGTGTGAATATCGACGATATAGTAATGTGAATGTCGACAATATAGTAATGTGAATGTCGACAATATAGTAATGTGAATGTCGACGATATAGTAATGTGAATGTCGACAATATAGTAATGTGAATGTCGACAATATAGTAATGTGAATGTCGACAATATAGTAATGTGAATGTCGACAATATAGTAATGTGAATGTCGACAATATAGTAATGTGAATATCGACAATATATTAATGTGAATTTCGACAATATAGTAATGTGAATGTCGACAATATAGTAATGTGAATGTCGACAATATAGTAATGTGAATATCGACAATATAGTAATGTGAATGTCGACAATATAGTAATGTGAATGTCGACAATATAGTAATGTGAATGTCGACAATATAGTAATGACAATGTCGACAATATAGTAATGTGAATGTCGACAATATAGTAATGTGAATGTCGACAATATAGTAATGTGAATGTCGACAATATAGTAATGTGAATGTCGACGATATAGTAATGTGAATGTCGACAATATAGTAATGTGAATGTCGACAATATAGTAATGTGAATGTCGACAATATAGTAATGTGAATGTCGACAATATAGTAATGTGAATGTCGACAATATAGTAATGTGAATGTCGACGATATAGTAATGTGAATGTCGACGACATTGTAATGTGAATGTCGACAATATAGTAATGTGAATGTCGACGATATAGTAATGTGAATTTCGACAATATAGTAATGTGAATGTCGACAATATAGTAATGTGAATGTCGACAATATAGTAATGTGAATGTCGACAATATAGTAATGTGAATATCGACAATATAGTAATGTGAATGTCGACAATATAGTAATGTGAATGTCGACAATATAGTAATGTGAATGTCGACAATATAGTAATGTGAATGTCGACAATATAGTAATGTGAATGTCGACAGCACAGTAATAATATTAATGTCGACAACATAGTCATATTATTGTCGAGAACACAGTAATGTGAATATCGAGAACAAAGTAATGTGCCACCTAAGAGAAAATACGCATGAAAGTCATCCAGTGTTGCATAAACAAATGATAAGGATGCATTAGTTAAGAAGGAAGGTAAAATGAAACATGTTAGGCAGCAGAAGAAGCAGCAGCAAAAGGAAACCTCAGAGACATTCACAGTATCGTAATGATATTAGTAGGAAACAAAATCAACCAAGCACACTTAATAAACATAGTAATTGAAAAGTTCTCATCGACATTAAAGATTAGCTAAATACTGGGACGCAGAGGTGTTTCCAAGGCACCAGGGCCAGGTTCTATACTGGCCAAGACCTATTGACGCGTCCTCGTCGAGCGTCCTGGGCAACAGGTCCCTTCGGGGTCCTGGCTGAAGTCAATAGGATCGCCGATTCCTCCGAAGTCGGAGAGTATCTGCCTGCATGGCGAGGAACCACCAGTCTGCACACCAATAAGCCAGACATGGGACAACGGATACTCACGCAAACTTCAGGTCCTGTATGGCATCACACTGATGTTGGACAACAGGATGTCTTCATCCCACATACAGGACTTCGCGTTGGAGCTTAAGCCAACAAACACAAGCAAGCAAGCAAGCAAGCTAAATACTTTGGCGAATAATTGACTATTCTTAATTGACAACAACCTCCCCTATCCAGATATCCAATTGGTAGGAGTTGAGCTGGATATCAACTGTGAGGGGGGAAAAATCTAGATAAGAATTTAGAAAAGCTATCACAGTTTCTAGGAATTGGAAGATGCTGGTCCAAATAGTGCAGGAGCATTAGCTGTTAAAATCAATATAAACACATTATATAAGCTACGTCACAAATTATGTAACAGAGTCTGAGATATTGAAGAAATATCAACATATGAGAGGAATGACATCTAGGTAAGATATAACGTACCAACGAAGTTAGTTAGTTAGTCGCGGTTCCAACTTCACGGCAACGGGCCCTCCCAATTATGATCAGTTCCTGTGGCAGTGAATATCAAACAAAATGCTCCTCACTATGTCAAAAATGGAATAGACAGAAGTATCAGCAAGCCAACAGCCCGCACTGGTACACTGTGCATAATGCCGCCGCCAGAATGCCAACACAAATATCCTCCACGGAAAACACAGTTCATCGTCGATGGAATCGGCAATCACCAGAAAGACTTAATTAACACGGGTTTTATCCCACATGGCTAGGCCTCTTTCGGCAGGGTGACCCGCCGAAAGTGCCGCACAAAGCACGAACTTCGTAGCTCCAGCGACGACTCCGGGGAATCTCCTGAAAAATGCACTCGTAAATTAAAAAGGCAAACCAGTCAATTCAGCAACAGCCGGCAATAATTGTTCCGAACATGCAGTTCACTGTACAAACAAAAGCGGACAGATGTTAAAGCATTCAACTCGAGTTTCACAGCTCACAGTGTCGCGCCACGCACTCACTCAGTAGCAGGGCGAAGAAACCATGTACTACCAGTCCAACATGAGGAAAATGCGAATGCAAACCGTAGCCACAAGAATAAACACCCCAGAGGCCTTAACGGTTCAGGGCCTATCCGCAATGTTGGGGACCGGAAGCTACCAACGAAATAGACCTGCAGTAATGTGAGTATTATAGAGGGAGTATTTATTTATAAGTTTCTGGAATAATGCTATGCAAAATCATTTTGGAAAGATTAAGAGATGGAATTGTCACGTAACTAAGGAATTAAAATAAGTCTTCAAATCAAAGAGATCGTGACATGACCAGTTAGCTACATTACGCATAGTCAAAGAGCAATGCATTGAACTGAACACCTCATTTATTATTCCATTTGTGGATTATGAAAAGGCGTTCGACAGAATTGATAATAAATATCTTATGAAACTGATGAAATAGTAATGTATTCGACAGAAAGTTATTAACTTGACATATTCAACATATAAAAGCACGAAATGCCTCAAAGAATGAAAACTATCATTGCATTTGAAATGTGAACAGGATGCGACAAAGGTGCCTTTTGTTATTTATTCTGACTTATTATAGACTGGAATATGAAGATAACAATAACTACCGACAGAAATGGAATTCAATGGAATCTGACAGGGCAGCTTGATGACCCGGACTTCGCTGATATCATTGTCATTGTCCTCCCGTCCCACATATGAAATCGACAACATTCTACCATTACCCCTACCCTACAGAAAAGAAGTTATATTAGGGTCCGTCGCCTGGCTGAGATTAATAATCCTGTGATCGAGTAGGCCACAGTTGGGATATGTCAAAGACTTAGGAGATAGCTCTAAGCTAATAAGAGCTGAAATAGAGCATAGGGATAGGGCAAGTGACGTAATAGGATAGGAGACCAGACAGGAGAGACACTATCGCTATAAATAGCAATAACGGGACACCCTTGTGTCAACAAGAAGGGCAACCAGTGCAGATGAGCGGAGTTGCCTAACAGACTGGGAAACCGGGTGCACGAAGAAGGACCGAGTAACTCTGGTCAGCACAACCCAGGGCCCAGCACGTAAACCAACAAACGCACGCTGAGCGAATTGCTGGTGGCTGAACACACCACGCTCAGCGAGCGCAGACGGACATCAGACGGCGTAGAGATCAGACGTGTATCCGCTAGGGATACTTTGTGGTGTTATTAAAGGACAGTTTATAGTTATAATAGTCTAGCTTAGCTTCAATAGATATAATGTTTGTATAATCTCCTCATTCCATCTTATCGTCATCACATTCTATGTTTAATACCGTTATGGTATGCCGCTCATGGAGCTATTGTTGATCAGCTCCCAATAAACAGGTATCCTTTTACAAACGATACGAGTTGTCACTTCGTGTAGTGTAAAAGAAGGGAATCCTTGTACGCCTGTCGCAAGTGAGTTGCTGACAGATATCAATATGAAGTGGTTGTTGTTCAAATGGGGTAATGATGCAGTAAATGATGCCGATACATGAAATCGGATAAAACATAAAATAAACGTACTAAATATAAAGTCACAATAATCGGGCCTACAATTCAAAGGGGGAAAGCCAAAGATCTGGGAAATAAACCAAGCAAATGATGACCTGATATGTGGGGAAGTCTCGCTTCAAGAGGTGAAATCGTTGACATGATTACGTAGCCATGAGAGGTCAGTGTGGCCGACGAGATACGAGCTCACATTCTTAAACATCCAGTGTGCTGATGCCGAGGTAGCGGGTTCAACCCCTACACCCGTCAGTTGGAGTAAAATGTTGACTTCTCGTTATTGACTTGGGGACGTAAATTACAAGTAACTCAGAAGTCAGAGTGGGTTCACTTGATAGCAAGGGACACTGACAAAAAGGGAAAGCTAATCCACACGCAAAAATCAGGCCATTGCACTAAAAGTGCTAGCACGAGCATGGACAACGCTTGAGTTGAAAACGAGCGAACGCATAGAAAAAAGGTAGATAAGTAGACAAACTAGGGAAACAGAGATATTAAAATAAGAATAGAAAAGGCAAGAACTGCTTTCGTGGCAATTGGAAATTTGTGGAAATCAAAGAGAATTACATTTAGTGCTAAACTTGGAATGTTTAACGGTAAATCGTTACTACTGAATTGACGAGAAACAAGGATAGCAACAAAACAATTACAAATAAACTACACATATTCATTAACTTGTGCCAGTAGAGAGGGACAATAATGGAATGCCAGAATCAATAATATGGCGCTGTTAGTGAGAACTAAACAAACTCCGACGAGTCCAGACGTGAGAAACAAGCCTCTGGGGTTAAGAGGACACACACCGAAAAAAAAAACCCGTTAACAGTATATCTAGAACAGTGGTTCTCAACCTGTTTTGGCCAATACACCCATTCAGCATATGTTCAGAATGTCACCCCCCCCCCCTTTCGTCTTTCCTCCCTCTTCTCACCCCTCCCCCCCCCCCACGCACACACCCGCCCCTACATAATATACGTAAAAATGGAAGCTAGATTTAATAACGCATACTAGAACAAGTCTAGACGTCTACATAAACCATGTTTTGCGGGTCTGCGTACGTTATAAAACGAATTTCAGAAGGGCGAGAAGTTCAGAACAGTAAAGAATGGAGGGAAAACAATATCAAGTAATCAGTTCTTGTATTAGCGCGATATTGAAATAATCTTAATCCCCCCCCCCCCCCCCCCAGTAACATTATAATCCCCCTCCCGGGGGGGAGGGGGAATTCCTCACCGGATTGAGAGGCACTGATTTAAAACGTTCTTGTCTATAACCTACTGGGCCAAACACATAGAGGCAGACTTAAAGCTTGCACAGACGAGGAGTAAAGACATAGGTGAATAGTATGAGGAGGACACTGAAGCAGCTACAGGAGATGGCGAACAATTCTAGGACCTGGATTGACTAAGTCGGGGTCTACGCTCCATGAGTGATAAAGGATAACATTTAGTTAGTTGCATACACGTTTACGCGACGTTGCAGCGAATCCCAGCATTTACTGAGAATTTGTGATTTACAAGGTAATTGTTATATTCAGTAGCTTGCTATTGTATTCGGAACCATCGACTCCCATACCACTGAAATTAACGCAAAGCAATTTGCTAACAAAAATCACCTGGGGCAGATGTCGTACCCTCAATCAAGTATTTCGGGGAATTGTCAAACTGCTTTCACTATTTCGGGGAATTGTCACACTACTTTCACTAACTCCTAAGACGTGAACGCCTGCACAGGACAGAGGAAGGCGGTAAACTATCCGCTCTTATCACTAGGGTTATCTGGTTCAACAGATTCCTGTTGTTGGAGAGTACACTTGTAGTGAGTGACTATATCCATTGTTTCGGAATTTTGAGGTGACAACAACAGAAAATAAGTCTGTTTTCCGCTGTACTCGTTTCGCAAACAGTTTGCTCCTGTGATGGACATCCCGTCTGCCGTATCTCTACCTTACAGTGATAGACGGTTATGAGTGTTGCAGTGACCCCTCTAGAGCTATGCCGACTGTAGCGCAGCTACTGGTAGAGTCGCCCATGTCGGACCAGACCAGGAGATAGGAACCAGACAGGAATAGGAGGAAGGAAGATGCAATAGACTAAAACAGGAGAGAAAAAGGAGAGAGAGAGAGAGAGAGAGAGAGAGAGAGAGAGAGAGAGAGAGAGAGAGAGAGAGAGAACATGCTGCATGGGACAACATATGATCGTTGGATTTAGACAGGCTGTTTGCTAAGGAAAGGTATACCTGTAAATCCATTTTACAAAGTAAGGTCTGTCAAGGCGATAAGGTGCCAGTAGGAGGGGGGATTCACATAAGAACCTTAAAAGTATACTAGAAATTACATTAACCATACCATTTTCTTGTAACCTGTCAATATTGTTAATGATGTCAAGAGTGTTAATATAGTGATATCACTTCCACACAGTCTGCCTAAGGAAGCTACTGAAGATTAAATGGCAAGACATGATCCCAGACACTGAAGTCCTAGAAAGAGCGTCCATGCCCAGTATCCACAATCTACTAATGAAGAATCAGATTCGCTGGGCTGGTCACTTGACTCGCATGCCAGATCACAGGCTCCCTAAACGAATTTTTTTACGGCGAGTTGCGTTGTGGTAAACGCTCCCAAGGCGGCCAGAGGAAACGCTTTAAAGACACTCTGAAAATCTCACTGAATGCTTTTGGAATTCATCATGACACCTGGGAGACTGCAGCCAGAGACCGAAATTCGTGGCGTGCATCATTACGCAAGGGTGCAGTCACTTGTGAGGCAACCAGGACTGCAAGAGCTGTGAAGAAAAGACAGAACAGAAAAACCACTGCAGAAAATGCTCCTCCAGAAACGTCAAGCATTCTTTGTCCACATTGTCAAAGAACATTTCGAGCCAAAATAGGCCTTATCAGCCATCTTAGAACCCACGGCTCCATACCTTCAACCCCACTGGATGAAATGAATGGTCATCATCATTCTTGATGGACAAACAGCAACATAAAATTGACATCACGGCACAGACGAACATAGTGTCGCCATAATGACAGATTAAAGATGGGCGCCCCACTTTTGACATGTACGAAAGAATAGCAGAATTATGTTATTCGTTATTTCGTCAGTGAAGAGGTGAAACCTATAGAAATTCACCGGCGAACGAAGGTCCGGTATAGTGATGCATGCCTATCAGCCCAGCAAGTTTACGAGTGGAGTAGGAAGTTTCGACACGGCTTGACTTCTGTGACAGACTGTTCACGGCCGGATCAAGCATACCGAGCAGTGACCCCAGAACCGATTGCAGCTGTTGAAGGCCTCGCATAGGAAAACCGTCGATTGGCTGAGAGTGAACTCAGTGGTGGATGACTACATCGAAACATGATACATTTGTTCTTGACTTGTTCATAATATATTCAGACACACACGCACACGCACACACACACACACACTACACACACACACACACACACACACGCACACAAAAACCCATTTAATATTATATATGATTGGGACGTATCCGAAACTGAATCGGACGATGACAGAATTCAACGAATTGAATAAAAAAGACAAGCTCGACAGGAAAAAGAGGCGAACGAATTGGAGGCAAATGTGCGGGGAATGATGGAGTTTATGTTCACCGAACAGTACACCAAGATAGTCCTTATAAGGACTGCGTCATACCACCAGAAGCCATCACTGACAATACAAACCACCAGATGAGACGGACTCAAAGACAAACTTGCCGGCCTACGAATCCCCCAGCTGACATCACAGGATAGACTCTTCAAGAGATAAGCCAGATAACATTGGCGCAAAGAAATAAACAAGCTTACTCCGCACCATGAACGACCAGTATTATAACCGATACCACATGGGCTGGTTGAGAGAAGGCGGAAGTTTTTTTTTTTTTTTTCTTCACAAAATGGACTCAGACTCGGATGTATGATACTTGTCTGCTACCAAATTAACAACTTTTAAGGCATAACAGACACACCCCTACTTCCTATTTCTGCCACTCATTTTTGTTTGGTGGAAACCTACTTATCGTTTGCCACTGAATTTGTTAATCTGTTAGTTTGCAGCGTTAACAAATCACGCAGACACGTGATAAGTTGTGTGTTTGCGCAAATGTTCTCACTAGATCCAGCAGTTGTTTTAAAGTGGTGCTGCCTGAGCGGGCAAGGCACATTCGTCCGTCGTGTGCGCGATTTCTGCGCCGTTGTGGCGCCAGCCTGCCAGCTAATCCCGTCTGTAATGATTGTAATCGGCCAGAAAGCTTGTCGAGACGAATGTTAATAAGGCAACAATTTGTAAACCTGTTCGGTTGTTATATATTGTAAGTATAATGTTAGTTCCATGTCGTTTAATTTACTTCACAATCAAACCCCGGTAATATCGTATTGTATTTGATATACTATACTATAGTATGTCCAGAAATGAATGCTTTCATTTACGATTAATTATTTAAAAAACGGTCTGTTGCATCGTTATGAAATTTTTTCCTGCTGTCTTATATTTACCCCCCACCCAAGGAATATGTCTTTGATATGGCCAAAAGCAACTTAAACCATGGAAAGAGGTGACATTTCTTTGATGTTTTGGTGAAAAACTATGTGATTTATCGCTAACAAACTTGCTTTACAGTAATGCTCCGTTCCATTACGCGAGGCTCTTGTCATAAGGCCAATCCCATGTCCACGAGAAAATTAACTATTCAAAGCTAATGTTTCCGTGTGAGGGCGTAATACATCTAATAATGTGCACTTCATCTCTGACCCGTAAATTATATACCGCATATAAACAAACATTGAAATCTGAAATTTTTTGTTGGGTGAACATAATGATAAGGTTATATGCTAAATCTCATCATTTTCCCTCAGTTGGCTACTGAGATATGGATTTTCATATTGAGGCAGACAAAAGTAAACAGACTATAGGCAATATTTACGTTTAGTAGTTCACTATGTATTCATTCATCCAGTGCCTTGCCGGCTGGCGTGGGCGATCATGCTTCTCCACAGATTGCGATCTCCGACGGCATGGATCAGTGTTGTTTCCCTTCCTTGCCATGACACAAGACTGTTAAGAATTTCCTCACGCTGTCTTCCTCTGTCTAGGGGTGCCAGATACGTGGACACTAAAAGGAGGACATAATTATTAGAAAAGAAGGAGGACAAAGGAGGACATATTGAATGTTTTACTTAAACCGTTCCAGAATAAACCCACAATCATTACAATTTTATTACAATAGATGCCATTAAATTTTTTATCATAGCAGGTGGTTGGTTTACCGAAAGAAAATATTCTTTCAAAGCAGTAAACAACCTCAACAGCCCCTCAACAGCTGGAAACAAACTGAGACATGTAGTTTTAGAGTGATAGAGTAGTTGTTGATAGTTAATGTTGACATAGTCACAAAAATCCTTTAAAGTTTCTATTCTGACAGTGTATATAGAAAAGTAATTGAATATCTTCAAGACAATAGATCCAACGTCAATCTGCATTAAATCTGCGCCGTGTTGGATGCAGTTGTGCAGAACATGAGCAGAACATCCAGCGCCTACTAATGGCTTGCTCAAGGCTTCCTTCAAATGTGAGAACACATTTCTATCTTCTCTTCTGTTAATGCCTCCAAAATTCACATTGGCATTGTCACCAGCAAAAGCAACATCTTTGGAGTACAAATCATGTTTTTGGAGTGTTCTCAAAAACATACTGTGATATAGTTTCTGAGGTTTCATTTGGTGTGTTGTCTAACTCGAGAATCTTAGTTTGGATTCCACCTGCTTTCCAGTCAAAGTACTGAACAATCCGAAATATTATCTGTGAACCGTGATTGCTAGCATCTGTCGAAAGACCGAAACATGAAATACCACTTAAAGATTTATCCAATTCATCAACTGTGTGGGGGACAATCACCTGGTTTATTGTTGCTTCAGTCTTTCTTTTTGCACAAGCAATATGTTCAGCAATTTCTGAATTTTCAAATAATGTGTGCATCAAACCAGCTGTGCAGGTCATCGAGTTGTAAGACTGATGATGACAAACTGTATGAAATGCCAAAGTTGCTTCAGTCGCATGCGCTTTCAGCAAAACATGTGAGTACTTAGGCTGAAAAAAAAGACGTCAATGTGTTAGATGACGCGGACACTTTGATTAGGTTCTTTGTCTCTCACTGTCAACATGGCGCCCCAAGTCAGTAGTTCCTTTGCTGGCAACGGACAAGCAACTATCGCAAATCGTACACTTTGCCTCATTCTCGTTGCGTCCTTCAACGAAGCATGGAAACTTATTTTTCATAGTGTTCGAGAATTTGCAATTTCTCTTTGTAGAAGCCATTTTCATAAACATAGACGGCACAAACTACAAATTAAAAAAACAAACAATTTTAAGTGGCGTCTCTGCTACCGGAACCGGAAATAACATTAACATTTTGACCATAGAGACTACAGCATTGTTAGTGTTGCCGAATAGAGCAACAGTTAGATTCAAATTATACAGATAATTGGTGTTTCATGTTTGGTATAAATAGGAAAATTAAATAAATATTATTAAGCAATAGGTTTTAATAAAGAATGCAAACACATGGTAGAGTGTGGATACATTGTAAGTTGTAACAACAATACATTAAAAAAATGATAACATAAAGTATTTAAAAAAGCCGGACATTTTAAAGGTTTTTAGCTTTGCCTGCCGGACGAAGGACATTAGGCTAAAAAGGAGGACATGTCCTCTCTTTGCCGGACGCCAGGCAACCCAACCTCAGTCTCTCGTTCCACAAATATTTCCAGTTGTCATATGTTCTAGTTTTTGTCTTCTCATAATGAGGCCAAAAATGATGACTGCTTCTTTCTGATGTTTGTGATTTTCTCACAAAATTACTAATTGTCCAAGATTCAAAGCCATTAATAAAAATAGGCTCTATTATGTACTTGACTTGAATAGTCGCGTATGATAAAATGATTCAGTTTTAGTTTACTGTTTGTGCTGACGGCGAAAAATCAACATGGGTTTGACGTTGATCGAACGACTTGCAAAGGACTTGCTACATAAAAACAAAAATGATTGCAGTGTTTTTGTTTGCTACAGAGTGAGTTATATTCATATATACAGTTAGTTGACGATTACAGATAGTTAATGAAAGAAATTAAAACAAAGAGTCAAATGAAATATTTCAACGACTTTAAACGACAAACAAAGTTATTTTGCATATCCTTTACAGGACGTAGGAGTCAACCCCAGCATCTTTTGACTTTTCGTGTTACTAGGCAAGCTTACGTTCACTAGTTTGCCATTGCTTTCTGAAAGACAGGCACCCATACCATTTAATAAAAACCAACGTAAGGCGGTCTGCTGCCAAATCGCCCACAGCTGTGTTTCGAACGCGGGTATTCGGAATTACGAACTGCGCCTGTAACCTCTTCGCCACGAAGTGGGCTTAAAAGACATAACACTGTTATAAAAAAAAAATAATGGAAGGTAAGGTTGAAGGCAAGCGAGCAAGAGGTAGACAACGATACAAGAGGGAAGAGAATATCAAGACATGGACGAAAATCAGTCTGACAGAGTGTACAGTCAGGGCGAGAGACAGACAGTGTTGGAGATCCATTGCAGCCAACTTTCATTATGGAAATGGCACCTGTATGACTGATTGCATGTCCATTACCGGACATCGCTATCAACCTCAACTTGTCTTAGATGCTTGTGATTTTATAAGGAATTTTGCATTCAATAGTTTACCACTGGAAGTCGAATCTTAGTCAGATATGACTGATCTAGTTTGACAGTAGACGGTACTACCTGCTTTCTGTTAGCGCCGATTGTTGGGCGGCGCTCACCAAACCCGACACCCCACATTGTGCGGGACGGCTTCGGGCGTAGGAGCGCAAATGGGGGAAGTGTTGGGGGTGAGGATACAAGTCCTACCCTAATGCAAGGGAATCCAACATAAAAGTGTAGGGCAGACCAGGCCCTAGACCTTGGACCGCAAATGGGCTAGGATGGAAGCTCCGACAAGCGGACAGTTATAGTATTGCTTTGCTCATTCGCCATCTTCTGCATCTTTTCTTGTAAAAGATATTTTGGTGTTACCTTTCTTTTGCAGTAAACTAGGCCGGCCGAGAGTAGGACCTTGCTGGATGGGTAACACATGGCCTCTACATTCAACCCAGGCTTTATGACGTCTACCAAGACGTCAAGGTGCCAGTGGATTCTAGCCTACCATCGCTTTCTGAACGGCCGACTCTCATACCATTGTGAAAATCAACGCAAAGCGGTTTGTTTCGAAATAACCTGGGCTAACTTCAAACACGCTATGTCGGGACTCTTAAACTGCGTTCACCACCCCTAAGCCACAGAGGCCTACATGTTGTAGGTATCACTAAGATATACGCTATCAGACACATGTGATCGACAGATGGACGAATCCTATGGTACAGGCCCTCACCTGTGGGACTTGGCTGAATGCCTCTAAGTCACGTTCTATGGGTTCCAGGGTCTGGCCACCACTCGCCACCTGCTCGTGGAGGCGAGGTCTCGGAGGTTTGACGCTGAGCCGCCAGCGTCTGCAGCCTACCTTGTTCCAGACGCACTGGTTATCCATTCCTCTGGAATAAACAAGGCAAGGCCGAGAGAGGGAACATGTCGTTTGGGCACCACTTGTTCTCTGAAGCTCTGCCCAGGCATTGTGATGGGATTTTGGCCAAATTCCAACTCACATACTTTGGTCTGTCAAGACTGTAAGGTGCCACTCATGCTGTGTATCGGAAGGGTGTAAGTGCATGATTTCTCGCCTGGCATATTTCATTGCATCTCGTCAGTTACAGAACAGTGTAGGTTAGTTTAGTCGACGGATCAACATCACGGCACACAAGTGTAACCCATAAGTGCTCTGTTCTACTCCTAACTCAAGCCCGAGTCCGGATAATCTCAACTCAGTGCACAACTCCGTAGCACCGGCGAGGCTCCTGAAATACTTTGGGTATATTTTTAACTCGAAATTTCGGGTTTCAGAATTATGTATCATATGAATGAATGAATGAATGAATGTATGAATGTATGAATGAATGAATGAATGAATGAATGAATGAATCTTACTTTGGCTGAATTACATAACACACATCTCTTATCAGCATCATCATGTGCCATGTCGTTAAGCGTTGGCGATCATGTTTCGCCATCTCACCCGATCACCAGAGTCGTGGATGAGCTCTGTGTTCTTGTATCGAATATACCAGTGGCCAAGCCATCCAGGTATTTACTCCTCTGCCGTTCCCTTTTTCTATTTCCCTAGATCTTGCCAATGTATTTCTTCTCATAATATGTGCAAAGAATTTTGACTGTGTACGTCTAATTTCTCTAAATCAGTTTACGGTTTTCATTTGTTTCTACTACGAATTGGTCATTGTTTCTTTTTTTTTTTTTTTTGGTCTCTCCGTGGTATTCTTTGTATTTTCCTCAAACACCACATTTCCAAAGCCATCAAATGTTTTGCCAGCTTGTCTGCTTATTGTCTACACTTCACATCCATACAAAAGCATAAATTCTATGTAGCAACTCCACACTCTTTTTCTCGTTGTAAATGACATCTTTTTATTGGTCAGTATGTTTTCCGTCTTTCTGTAGGCTACATTCGCTATGCAATTCTTGTTCTAATCTCATCGAGGCATCTCCGATCAGATATTATGACTGTTCCGAGATAATTGTATTGATTCACTATTTTAGGATATTCCCATTTACATGTATATTACATTGTGGTATTTCCTTCTTCCTAGTAATATCCATAATTTGCGTCTTCTTACAATTTAATTCTAACCCTAGTTGTTCACTTTGTGCAATAACCGCATCTACTAAATTTTGAAGATCCTGCTCATTGTCTGCAATGAATACTGTATCATCCACATACCTAATGTTATTGATGATGTTGAATGAAAGAATGTATGAGAGGAAATAGAGAAGATGGGCAGAATGTCAGACGGGCCTGCGTGCCCAATTCTTAACCCTTTGAAAATATAGATGTTCGTTCGTTCGTCGTTCGTTCGTTCGTTCGTTCGTTCGTTCGTTCGTTCGTTCGTTCGTTCGTTCGTTCGTTCGTTCGATGTTACGTCCTCTAATGGTGATTCCTCTCGTACCGTCTAAATTTCTGAAAATATTTTCACTAGTCTCTGATGCTGTTTAACTATGAAGAAATATTATCCCCGATGTCACTGTGAACTCTTTCTGACAATAATGTATAATTGCTATCGCCACGATGTACATGAGTGACTGTTTAATTATTTATCCAATGCACTACATGAATCGCCTTTTTCTTTGTTAACTTTATTACTGCAATTTAGCAATTTTTGAGAGATGGCCGAGTTTAGACTTATACAGCCAGCCACCGCAAGGGTTATCCTGAACAATGATTAGCTCTCCCTGCCACACATACTGGTCTATTTCGGTTAGGTGTAATTGTGTATGATATAACGATATTGTCAATGACACCTTGCCGCCTTGTTAGAAGTTATTAATATAATTAGAGGAACTTCGGTAACGCTTTAGTTCCTCTAATTATATTCATATTTTAACAAGGCACAGTAACTACAACACATGGTGATAGCAAATGTACCTCTCCATAGTGTAACGCCGGAGCTGAAGTGTTGAGACTACATGTTGCCCATACAACATGATCCCTCTCTCGGCCTGCCTAGTTCACTCCAGAGGAATGGTAACACCAATACATCTAGAACAAGACAAGCTGCACAATCTGCCCGATCAGCAAAACAATGCTCTAACTGTTCGCTTGTCGGAGCTTCAATCTGAGACCAGTTGCCAATCGGGGCTTAGGGCCTGCCCTGCCCTGCCATGCCATTTAGTCTTTAGGCTGCTTTTACTCCAATCTTCTTCTTCTTCTTCAGCATTCCGAGCCATTGAGGTTCTTTGCAGCAAATACAATCTGTCTCCATTCGTCTCTCTGGTGGACCTTCTCTTGCCAGTCGTTGATTCCAAGTGCTTGTAGGTCTGTATGTATATTATCTCTCCACCGCCTTCTTGGTCTACCTCGGGGTCTACGGTCATTTATTTCCTGAGTGTAAGCGAGTTTTGTTTCCCTATTATCTTCCATTCTTTCTATATGCCCCAGCCATTGTAGTCTATTAGCCTTCATGATACCAGTGATTAGCGGGGACTTAAACAAATCATAAATGTCTTTGTTACTTCTTCTTTTCCACTCTCCACTTTGTGTATCCCTAATGGGTCCAAAGATGCGTCTTAAAATTTTGTTCTCAAAGGTTTGTAACAAGGCTTCGTCTCCTTTCGTTGTACTCCAGGTTTCAGAGCCATACAGCACAACTGGTCTGATCAGTGTTTTGTATATTGTGATTTTGGTGTTACGAGATAGCGCCTTTGATTTTAGTAGATGTTGTAGTGCATAGTATATCTTATTTCCAGAGTTGATTCTAGTTTGTATTTCTTCCCTTATGATGTTGGAGCAGTTGAAGATTGTACCCAGGTATTTGTATGTTTCCGTTCTTTTAATGGTCATATTATCTATTTGTATGTGGCCAGAGTTTTTAGCCATTCCGTCTCTTGAAATTACCATATATTCTGTCTTATCTTGGTTGATAACCAGCCCCATCTGTTGGGCTTTTTCCTTTAAGTGAGTCAATATTTCTAATGTCTTTTGTTCACTTTGCCCTATAATATCTATATCATCTGCATAACCAAGCAGCTTGGATGTTCCTCCAATATCACATTCCTCCTTTACCTTCCTTACAACTTTCTCTAGAGCCAGATTGAAGAGTAGCGGCGATAGTGCATCACCCTGTTTCAAGCCAGATGTTATTTGGAAGGGGTCTGATTTCCTGCCTTTATATGTTACTATATTATAAGTATCTTCCATGCATAGTTTGGTCATGTTAATTAACTTCCTTGGTATTCCAAATTCCTGCATAACATTCCATAGACTATTCCTATGGACACTATCATAAGCCTTTTTAAAATCCACAAAAATGTTATGGAGATCTCTTTTATATTCCCAATGTTTCTCGGCTATTTGTCGTAAGATAAATATCTGATCTATTGTTGATCTGTTTTGTCTAAAACCCGCCTGGTAGTCACCTAATATGTCTTCTGAATATGGTTTTAGTCTATTTAGTAATACTGCGGATAGTATCTTATAGCTTGTGGACAGTAGTGATATTCCTCTATAATTTCCACATTGGAACTTGTCTCCTTTCTTAAAGATAGGTATCAATAATGACTCTTTCCAGTCATGGGGTAATTCTTCTGTCCTCCAGATTTTTATTATTAGTTCGTATAGCTTTAGATGTAATGCATGGCCACCTGCCTTTATAAATTCAGCAGCAATTCCATCAGTCCCAGTTGCCTTATTGTTTTTAAGTCGTGTGATTACATATAGGATTTCTTCAAATGTAGGTTCTTCAATTTGTGGTTCGCATGTTAGAACCTCTTCCTGTGGGAAAATGTTACTTGGAGCTTCACAATTTAGTAATTCAATAAAATATTCTTTCCATGTGTTGCACATTTCTTCATTGGTATTTATCATATTCCCATTTTTGTCTTTTAAACCATATGTGTTTTGTTGGTGCCCTCGTTTCATTGACTTCAGTACTTTAAAAAACTTTCTGGATTCATTTTTCTGGTGATTAGTTTCCAAATCTTTGATTATATTACTCATATATTCTCGCTTCTGCTGTCTGACTATTTTTGTAGCCTCTTTACATTCATTTCTATAATGCTCTTCCTTTTGGATGTTATTGATGTCATTTAACCATACATGTCTGGCATTCTTCTTCTTAGTGACTGCTTCTTCACATTTTTGATTGAACCATCTGTTCTTTCTATGCGTGGTTGACACACCGAGACATTCTTCTGCGGTAGATTGAATTGTATTCTTGATGTTCAACCAAGTTTGGTCAACGCTTTCCTCCAAAGGGTTTTGCAAAGTTTCAAGTTTACATTTTATTTCATCTGTAAATTTCTCTTTGACTGTAATGTCTTGTAGTTTTTCTCTGTTATATGTTGGGTGTAATCTTTGTAATTTAGTATAGAAAGCTCTCTTAAGTTTTATTTTAAATTTTGCTCCAACGAGGAAATGGTCACTATGGCACTCAGCTCCTCTATAACTTCTGACTTGCTGTATGTTTGATGCATTTCTGTTGTTAATTAAAATGTGATCTATTTGATTATAGGTTCTCTTGTCACATGATTTCCAAGTTTGTTTGTGTATATCCTTTCTTTGTAGTCTGGTACTGCTAATCTGCAGTCCTTTGGCTTCTGCCAGGTTGATGACTCTCCATCCATTATCATTTGAAGTTGTATGTAGGCTTTCCATACCGGCCACTTTTTTATTAGTTTGCTCTCTACCTATTTTTGCATTGAAGTCTCCCAGCACAATCAGGATGTCCTGTTTGGGGGTTTCTTCTATGACATCTTCCAGATCATTATAAAAGTCTTCTTTAATATCATCTTCTTTCTCTTCAGTAGGTGCATGTACATTAATCATCGTTATATTTTTCCATTTACCTTTTATTCGTAATTTACTAATCCTGTCATTAAAAGCTTTAAAGTTTAAAATGTTCCCCCATAACTCTTTTTTGATGACAAATCCTGTTCCTAATTCATGTTTATTTTGGGTGTTTCCTCCATATATTATAATCATTCCATTGTGCTCTAAAGTACCCTCTCCTGGCCACCTTATTTCTTGAATTGCTGTGATATCCATTTGATATTCAACCAGCTCCCGGGTTAGTTCTTCGGCCGCTCCAGCTCGATATAGTGTCCGTACATTCCATGTTCCAAATCTCAAAAGTCCTTTAACGTTCCAAGGTCGTTGTCCAGATAAGTCAGTCCGATATCGAGGCTCATGTATTTGTTTCGTAACAAAGAAAGGTTTTTACAAAGGTGGGGATGTTAACCCCACGCTTCAACCCCCAACCTGGAGGACCAGGGTGTTTCTCTTTGTCTGTTCTCTACCCTTTGACCTGTCCGGCTTGGGAGGCCCTGCTGGTAGCTACGCTACCGCCGGCATAGCTCTCAGGGTCATTGAGAAACTCAAGCTCCCCCACCACGACAAGGTGGAAACACCATCGGCTTTTACTCCAATGATATTATAAAATAAATGGCTTGTTCCATGCTCAGTCTTCGTAGACTTAGATGGATAGGACACGTTAGGAAGGATGGATGATGGTAAAATACCAAAGGACATCATTTTCGGTGAATTACAGATGGGTAAGAAATTCGTAATGCCGCTTACCCGCGTTCGATACACAGCGGTGACCGATTTGGCAGCAGACCGTGTCGTGCTGGTTGTAACGTGCTGGTATGTGATCCGGTCGTTCAGAAAGCAATGGCAAACTACTGAACGTAAAACTTGCCAAGACATCAACAACGGCAGTAAAATGCTGGTGTTGACTGTAACGTCCTATAAAAGATATGCAACTTAAAAGAGAGAGAGAGAGAGAGAGAGAGAGAGAGAGAGAGAGAGAGAGAGAGAGAGAGAGAGAGAGAGAGAGAGAGAGAGAGATCGGGGTCAGCTTCAACCATGATACAAATATGTGTGTAAGCGGGACATGATTGATACAAGCATCGATAATGTACACTGAGACCAATTCGCCACCGAACGTGTTGCATGGAAGGCAACTGTCAGAAATGGAATAAATACAAAGTAGAAAATATTTGCAGATAGGTCACGAACTGAGCGCGTGAGATGTAATATGGTGAAACGTGATGGTGAAAATACCCATGTTTTCAAATGCATCCACTGTGGATGAACATTTACAGCTCGAATTGGCCTGATCAGCCACATTCGCTATTGTCATGGGTTGTAGTTATTATGCCTTTTCATAGCACAATGTAACAAACTATCGCTGTCAAGACGGCAAGGTGCCAATGAATAGTTATTTAGTTAGCCAGTTGATTAATTAGTTAGTTGGGTAACTAGTTAGTTAGTTAGTTACTTAGTTAGTCAGTTGGTTAGTTAGTTAGTCAGTTGGTTAGTTTGTTAGTTAGTTAGCTAGCTAGCTAGTTAGTTAATTATTTAGTTAGTCAGTTGGTTAGTTAGATAGTTAGTTAGTTAGTTGGATTGCTAGTTAGTTAGATAGTTAGTTAGTTAGATAGTTAGTTAGTTAGTCAGTTGATTAGTTAGTTAGTTAATTACTTAATTAGTTATTTAGTTAGTTAGTTAGTTAGTTATTTAGTTAGTTAGTTAGTTAGTTAGTTATATAGTGTCATTCTGTGTGATTGTATAATGTCTTTGATGTCGTCAATTAATGTTCTTCTTGAACGTCCTCTTGGTCTCGTCGCAGATGATCTTTGATGTAAGGCCAGTGATGGTAGTTGATGGTGTTGTATTCTAACGACATGGTCAAACCACCTGATCTTTTGTCTTTCAATAAATGTGGCACAAGGTGCTGATCCCACTGTCTGTCTGATAACATCATTTCTTACTCGGTCTCGGATTGTTAAGTTGGAAGCTCTCCTCAGGTATCTCATCTCGCAGGTGTTGTTTTGCGAAAGTGTCATTTGGATAAAGTCCAAGTTTGAGATTGACAGCACATGGTCTTGAAGCTTATAACTCCACTTTGAGATTGATCGCCACATTCACAAATTATGCTAATGCTTTGCCATTAGGAAAGGGGAACTATAAGTTTGGAACACAGTTGAAAACATTGTTGCTGGTGATTTGATAGCAGACCGCCTTGCTCTGGGTTTCATACAATGGTTTGAGTGCCGGTCTCAGAAAACAATGGCAAGCTACTGAACGTAAGCTTGCCAGGAAATCAGAAACAGCCCAAAAATGCTGAGGTTGACTGCGATGTCCTGTAAAAACAATGTGCAACTAACTTTAACCTTGATGCGGATATTGAATACATGACTAACGGTCGGGCAGACAAGGAGCAAGCAAATACACTACCGTGGTTCAATCGATCCACATGAAACCGATACAAAAATAACATGGATATTAAATCCAATCGGGGAGTATTTTGAATCTGGCAATACAACAGTTATTCTAAGGAGCAAACAAATCATGTATTATTGCAAATACTATAGAATAACACAGCCAATGAGGAGATATTAAAGAAATAATCATTTTATGGCTTTGTCTTTTTCTTGCTGGCTTCCACTTATGGTTCGAAACACAGCTGCGGGCGATTTGGCAGCAGACCCCCTTGCATTGGTTTTTTACTACACGGTATTGGTGGCGGTTAAACGTAACCAGGAGATACCCAGGAGATCACAACAGAAAACAATGCTGGTGTTGACTGCGACGTCCTGTAAAGGACGTGCAACTATCTTTTTTCCACTTCTGCCGTTAGGAGTCGTTGGGAGGGGGTAATTGAAGTTCCAGCCCCTGTGACTAGCACCTTACCTTCAATTTCCCCCATAAGCGGTATTTTTCTAGGATCAAGTAAATTCCCTACCGGTTTGTTAGACACATCACTGGTTCCTTACCTATATTTTACACTTCATCTAAAAACAAAAGTCCGGAAGCAATTTCTTGCTATGGGTCTGTGATATTATAGTGTCATGACATTTTGTAGGCCTGACTGCATGGCCACGTCTGTCCCTCACTTATACAGACAACGAGCACAAGTGTCGTACCCGCGTCCTATCGCGTTCATGACATTATCAGCGTAGTTTGCGCTAACTTAAATAACGCGTCCCCTGTACTACATCTGGCAATGCTAGAATTTCCCGTGGTAATCTGTACTTTTGTACGGATGTGAAACTTGGACAATGAAGAAACAAGCTGACAAACATCTGATGGCTGTGGAAATGTGGTTTCTGAGGAAAATGCAAAGAATACCATGGACGAACAGAAAAACCAAGGACCAAGTCCTACAAGAAACAAATAAAAATCGTAAACTGATTAGAGAAATTAGACGTAGATAATCAACATGTTTGGACATGTTAAGAGAAGAAATAAATTGGAGAACTTGGTGACAACTGGCAAGATCGAGGGACAGAGAACAAAGGGAAGAGAGAGAAGTAAATACCTGGAGGGCTTGACCACGTGGTATGGTCGAGACAAGAACACTGAGCTGATCCACGACTCTGATGATCGAGTGAAATGGCGAATCATGACTTACAGGCGTGGCACATAATGGATGGAAACTGGTTTCAAGATCGGTCAATTTGTGCGGGAGAACCCGGTGTTTGGCGCATCTTATTAAAAGTATCAAAATCAGAATATCTTAACAGGACGGTTTTAATGTTTAACTACACTAGTTGACACAGACAACACCCCTGCACAACTCAACTTGTTGTAATTTCTGACTGCATTGTGATTTTGACAATAACCCAATAAATTGATTTATTTGGTTGTTTTGGGATTTGAGGTTTAAAGATTGAGCACAACCCACTTCTGGCAACAGTGATCGTATTCCGACACGAACCTTAAGCCTTGTCCACATACTACAATGAGTGACGTTGTTATGTTCTAGTATGATAATTGGTCGCCTCCAGTGTGAGTCGCGTGGTCAGTGGTTGCACACCCGCCCCACACACCAGTGATCCGGAGTTCGATCCCGGTTCTAGTCAGGGATATGCACTACTGACGAGCTCAAACGAGCGCGAAAGTCGAGCCTAGTGCTTCCAATCTGATGTAGACAAGGCTTAAGGTTCGTGCCGGAATACGATTAGTGTTGCCAGTAGTGGGTTGTGCTCAATCTTTAAACCCAATAAATGTAATGTTCTGACTAAACCTGGCAATGCCATTAAGAGATAGTATTGAAGGTTGTCGTTCCCAAGTTTTCATACTTTCTGGCACGGGTCCTGCTAGTTGAATTTAATATTCTGACAAAACTGTCAATGTTGTCAAACATTCTGAGCTGGCTCCACTTCCAGTTGTAGAAAACATAAAAACTGTCCGCCGTTCAACCAGTCTCTGTGGTGTTGGTTATAGTTGTGATGGTTCATGGTGCGGGATAAGTTTGTCTCGTTTTCTGCGCCAGTGTTAGCTGGCTTTTCGATCTTGAAGTGTTTATGCCTGTGACGTCAGTTGGGGGATTGGGAGGCGAGTGCTCCTTTGTGTCCGTCTCCTTTGGTGGTTTCTTTTGTCAGTGTTGAGTCCTGGTACGTCTTGCTTGACTGGGTGCAGTCCTTATAAGGACTCTTTATTTGATCTGTTTGCCTTATGGTCTGTGAATTGTCCGTAGAAGCTTTTCGATCGCTTCCTATCCCCTTTTGCACTCTTTTTCATGTTTTTCATCTTAGAGTTTATTTTTGTTTCCCGTCTTTTTTTTTAATGCGATGTATTCCTCCTCGGTCATGTCAGGTGTGTCGGAGTCCTCCTCTAGGCTTTCTTCAGAGGTCTGGCGGGATACTGGTTTCCCCTTGAGTGTCTTGGGCCTCGTGGTTGGACTGCTGGCTTTAGCTTGTTGTTTCTGATTAGTCTTTTGTTTGGTTTCCTCTTGTGGCTTCTCTGCGGTCTTTCGCGTGGTTTCATCTGGCTTGTTTTGGATTAGCTCCCTTTCATTTCTTAGCAGTTCTCGCTCTGACTTGATGGCTTGTAGAAGTTCTTCATTCTCCTTTTTGATCTGTGCCATGCGCTCCATCTCTTGCTGGACGCTGTGCTGGATTTCCTTCATGTCAGCCAGTAGTTTTTCGTTGTCGTTGGTTGGTGTCGGTCTAAGCAGTGCCTTGGCTTGCTTCTTCAGATCGTCAATCTGTCCTTGGAGCTGATCTTTTTCAGCTTGTGAGATGCCTGTGGCTGTCTCGCACCTCCGCCGTGCTTCTTTGAATGGCGTGTTTGTGATTATGGCGGTCTTAGGACGTCTCTGTGTACCTTTGGAGGTACGGACAGCCCAGGTATCTTGCTCCGTGTTGGCCATAGCAGTTGGCGCATTTTCTCTTGTCGTTTGGTGCTCGGAAGTCCTTGTCCTTTTTGGCCAGCGGACATTCCTTGAAGGCATGGTGTTCGGTGCAGTATCGGCAGTTCTCTGTTTGATACGGCATGTTATTCTGCTGTGGCCGGCCCTCTGACACCTTGAGCATTGGATGATTCTTGGGATGAATCGTTTTGGCTGTTGAGCTTTCTTCTTCATCAACACTTAGATCGGCATCTCGCTCTCCTCTCTGTTGTTACCACTGCTAGAGTAGTATGGATCTTGGAGTAAGTCGAATCCGCTTCGCCTTCAGGATTCGGATATGAAAGATTTTCCTGTTGTAGCTGCTTGAGTATCTGGTCATCTGTCAGCTCCACTTGGATACACTTGATAACCCATCTGATCGTCTGTAAGTCGGTGTTTCTGATTTTGGTATCTTTCTCCTCTCTATGCTTGTCAATAGTCTTGGCTCTTGTCTGTGGTGGGTTGTCGTTGGTCATCCCTGTGGCAGCTTTCTTTGAGGTTACTGTAGGTTCTGGTTCTTTGCTGCAGCTCGCAGCAGGTTCTCTCCTCTCGTATTCTTTAAGGTCTTAGCGGCCTCCACGCTGCTCGTCTTATGTGTCGGGTGTCTTCTAGTGTTAGTCTTGCCGCGAGCCATTCTCTCCCCCATATCAGGTTTCTTGAACAGTTTGGGTGACTTATTCTCGATAGCGCTCCACAGTTGCGAATGAAGGGCTGGCACCGATCTTCGTCTTCTTATAGCCAATACCATGTCGCGTTGGTGATGATTTCTGTCCACAGCACTTCTGTCCCATGTACCTCTGATCATTTCTGATAATGATGTTCCCCCATGCCATGATGTCAAACTTTTCAGATCGGCTTTCTTGATCTTCCCCTACCTCTCTCCCCCTTCAGCTTACGTGTTGTCAAGACAAACTTCAGCTCTCTCTCTCTCTCTCTCTCTCTCTCTCTCTCTCTCTCTCTCTCTCTCTCTCTCTCTCTCTCTCTCTCTCTCTCTCTCTCTCTCTCTCTCTCTCTCTCTCTCTCCAAAAATTGTCATGACATGTCGAAATAACGTGCACTGTCGCGTTCTGATATGAGAATTAATTTTACATTTCCAGTTTACTTCTTTAAAGATATCTTTATTACTCCTATCTGTTCGCTATGTTCTTATCTTTCGTCAATAGAACAAGTACATCTTCGGAACTGCAAGCAATTTTGGATAATCGAACAAATGTACCAATCCTGTTGGATTGCTTAGAGTAATATCAATTATCTTCACGTTAATGCGGCTGTATATATATATATATATATATATATATATATATATATATATATATATATATATATGTGTGTGTGCGTGTGTATGTGTGTGTTTTTCTGACAACGGTAACCGTGATTTCGCAAGCAAATGGTATACATTGTGTACAGTGTGTCATAATCATCATAATCATCATCATCATCATCATCATCATCATCATCATCATCATCATCATCATCATCATCATCATCATCATCATCATAATCATCATCATCATCATCATCATCATCATCATCATCATCATCATCAGTTACTGTTATCTTCGAAGCGAATGTTAGTAACAAAACATCTCTGATTTTCTGATGTGAACATTGTTTGTGCTACCTACCAATAGAAAAGTTACATCTGATGCCGTTCTAATATTATTATTTGTTTTGTTTTAATCAAAAGGAGAGATTTCCGGTCACGAAGATGGCGACTGCAGCAGGAGATTATCTTCCGTGTGCAGTTTTGCTGCCACGCTCAAATGTTTACAGCCAGAGAATCTCACTGCCTTGCTGACACTCGCCTCCTGCCTTACAGGGAAATGTGAATACATCTAGTTTAAGGAAGGGAAGCCGACCCCAACAAATGCTAGCTAAAGGAACGTTTGGCACACGGAACCCGTCAACGTACACACTTATCCTGACCAACATATCTCAGCGAGGCAGATATTACAAACAGTAACACCGGGGTCTCAATGCCAACGAGAAAGAAGAAATAGATGAATTAAAAGAAGAGAACATGAACGTCACTTTTAGACCCGCTAATGTCTTTCAACACATCCAATCAGTTAACAGCAGCTTATAATTCTGCAGTTAAGAAGTTATTTTTCTCACTTGGTACTCTAGCAGCTGTAGGAATTGTCATCAACATTGCCTGCATTCGCCTATGTCATCTACTCCCCAAAGATCAGACGTCCACTAAAGGTAACATTGTTTAACCTCGTCGGCTGTGACTGCATCTTCCTGACAGGTGTTTTTATCAGCAGTGTGGTCAAATGGGATAGATCAACCTTGACTTTCGTATGTCCACTATGACAGTGATGATTCTGGTACCTTCTCCAATCTCCTATACGGCTGTGTTGGGTCTGGCAGGCTACAACGTCATTGCTGTCTTCAGGGCAACACACTTCAGTAGCTACGTCACCACATCACGAGCACTGATCATCACGGACTGTCGTTTGGATTGTAACCATTGTCACAACGGTTCTGAGTATTGCAATAGGAAGTAGACCTGATTCCACTTGCTTTTTGCTGTCGCAGATGCCTTCGTTTATGCTGGTGATCTCTGCTGTTTATTGTATTTTTTGTTCATTCGGCATGGTGGTACTGAATATAGCAGTGGCTGTCAAGCTAAGATATAGCAGATCAATTAGTAGTATACATAATAAAAATAAGGTTGCGCCAAGTATGGATGCAGAAGATACATTTTATAAACCTCACTCGTCCCAGCTGCCCCAGTTCTTAGAAGTTCCAAAGTCTTTATCCCAAAGCAATCATAAGTCTTCAAATATTCATTCCACAGGAAGACCTCTTGCAGAGTTGAATGCAAACCATCCTTTATTCCTTGGACAAAAATGTCTGCCTAGAAGGACACCAACCTAAGTTAAGCAGCCAGACATCGTTACAAGCAACAAAAACGGGATTTTACACAACAGTATCAGATCCCATCAACAGTAGCCCACCACAAGGGCAAGAGATGTTTCAGGAAAAGATCAAACATCTAATGAATACAGAGGACAATGCAGAAATGGAAGAACATCCCAGTGATAAAGGAGAATATATAAAAGATTCAACTGATACAGACATATTGTCATTGCCTGAAATCTCTAGCAATATACACACTGAAAACCCCCAGAATGTGACTCAATTCAGTACTAGAAGTGATAAACACATGCAAACTCGGGTACTGTTTGACTTGTCAAGCGAACCAAACGTATATAATCAAACTGCTTCTTTTGGTGCAGCATAGAAAACGTATATTACCCTCTTTATCAAAGGGATCTACATCTAAAGACAAAATATGTTCGGATATTAATAATAAAACTAATAATTTCAGGTCTCCTGAAATGCAGACGTTAAGAAATCCGCGCCGGACTTCAGTGCCTAGTATGTCGGCCAAAATGCGCACAACCATTGTGACCTTGACGATTCTATCATTTTGGAATGCAGGTCTGACCCTTCCAACATTGGGTATGTGGATCTGGATGGCAACCGTTGAAAACTTGTTTGCCGAAACGGCTTTTCAGTGGGTAGGCATTGTTCTTCCAATCCTGGCAACATTTAATGCGGTAACAAACCCGTTTATCTACGCTTGGCGTTTTGTAGAATGGCGCAAACTTTGTACTCGGTCCTGCAAACAACGCAGATCTGTTACAATGACAATGGAATCCAAGGTAATAGAGAGTAGGCAAAACACTAATATTTAGTCATTGAGCTTGTCAGTTTGTACACGGTGTGTTTAAAAACAAGAAGTCTGTTTTGTTCACGAATGTTTATTTTTAAGACAGTTTCTTCACACGGAAATAACTTCAGACGGCAAGTGCACGCAGATACAGTAGTAATAGTTCAAGAGGATTTCTATGCAAACGATTTGTTCGTAGAACATGGAAGTTTATGAATACAACCATGATTGAAGCAAACAGAAGACGAAGAAGAAGAAGAAGAAGAAGGTAAGAAGAAGAAGAACAAGAAGAAGAAGAAGAAGTAAGAAGAAGAAGAAGAAGAAGAAGAAGAAGAAGAAGAAGAAGAAGAAGAAGAAGAAGAAGAAGAAGAAGGAGGAGAAGGAGGAGGAGGAGGATGAGGATGCAGGATGAGGAGGGGGAGAAGTAAGAGGAAGAAGATATTCTACAAAGTAGCATTCAATTTTGTATGCATTTGTTTTGTATAGTCAAATTTGTACTCAGCTCTCGCTGGCAAGTCTACACAAATGGCCTTACACAAGGTGAATGAATGTGTATGTTTCGCCGGGTAAGATGTTTAATATAACAGATCCCCGATATATTACGGGGCACGCTAGAGAAGCAAAGAATCATCATCATCATCATCTCACCTCAACCAGGTACTCCGGGTCTGGGTCGTATGGATGTGAAGATAGAAGCATCACTGCTCAGATTCCTTCACAGTGTGGAAATACTACGTCATGCCAACTTCTCAATGTCTGGATCCTGTTCTTCGTATGTAGAACTGCTTGTAGTGTTAACATTATAATTATCATTATCGTCATAACGTACCATGCCGGTAAGCATGGGTGTTCATGAGTCGCCATTTCACACGATAACCAGTCTTGAAAGCAGTTCTGTGTGTTTGTCCGGATTGTGCCGAGACATTCATGCATTCATCGCTATGTCATTCCATTGGCATTTCCCACCATCAAGCTTGTCGGTTGTCTCCAAATTTACTGATTTATTTCTCCTTGTTATATGCCCACATATTCGTGATTTTCTAGGCCTAATTTCGCTAATCAAATTTACGGATTGCATTTGTTTCTTGTAGGTCTTTATAATTGGTTTGTCTGTCCATCTGTAGTATCCTTTGCATTTCCCTCAGAAAAACCGTTTCCGCTGCCATTAGAAGTTTCTCATCTTGTCTGCTTATTGTCAATTTTTCATACAGCAGAATGAGTTCTGTATAACACCTCAACAATGTTTTATCAATTCAACTGCTATTGTTTTATTCGATCATATCAGCATTTCCCATTTTGCAGAAGGCTATGTTTGCCATAGCGATTCTTGTTCTAATCTTTACATAGTACCTTCCTTCAGATGTTATTGTTGTTCCTAGATAGTTCTACCGATTCACTTGTTAAAGACTTCTCCAAGTTAATTAGATGCTACATTTTGATTTTTCCCTAGAGACCTCCATGATCTGTGTCGTTTAAAAAAAAATAATTTCGTTTACAGTTTCTTTCTATCTAATACTAGTTGCTCTATTGGGTTCTTCTTCTTTATTTCTTTATCCTTCATTGCCCTATGCTTTTATGCGACGAAGACTTGTTTGATGCTTGGTTTCCGAACTGTTTCTCGCTCGGTCGCTTGCTATGCTAAGATGTTTTGGGTTGTTAAGGTGTTGTTTTACAGGGTTCTCTTTGGTATAATGGCTCGGGCATTACACTGACAATAGTGTGAGTGCTTTTGGATGTGAGTGTAATTCCTGCACTAACCGTTCGCCAACTGAGGGAAAGACTGTATTCAGCCGTAAACTGTGATGGTCCTAGCAGTTCACATACCCACATAAGAATCCTATTACAGAACTTATTTACTATATATACAAAGATGTGTGTAAGTGGGACATGATTGATACAAGTATTGATAATGCACATTGGGAGCAAGTCGCCGCTGAACGTGTTGCATGGAGGGCAAACATCAGAAATGGAATAAAGACAAAGGAGAAAATTATTGCAGATAAGTCACACACCGAGCGTGTGAGACGTAAGATGGTGCATGATGGTGGAAATGACCACGTGTTCACATGCACCCACTGTGATCAGACATTTACAGCGCAAATTCGCCTTATCAGTCACATTCGCTACCGCCATAGGTAAATGTTATTATGACTTTTTAAAGCACAAACTATCGTCTGTCAAGACGGCAAAGGTGCCAATGAGGGAGTATCGGTTAGGACACTACACTGATAAAGTCATGAGAGCATTCGGGCGAAAGTTGACTCCTGCGCTCGACCTCCACTAAGAGAGGGAAAGACTGACCACCAGTTCCGTGCTCCTAGCGTTACAAAAGTGACGGTGCTAATCCATCACAGACCCAAAGCAGGAAATTGCTGCGGCACTTGTTTTTTGTGTGGTTTAGTTGATGTAGTAGTTAGAATGCCGGGAGACCCGGGTTCGAATCCTCGGTAAGATGTAGAATTTTTGTCTGTCGGGGGAAAAATAGAAAACCCTAACCTGTACAATTCGTGGCGACTGCACTAGCCAGGCTGCCTTAATTCCTCAGGTTCAAGACCCCACCCCCCCCTTTCCACCCCCTGCCACACACCGCAAGGTACTATGCAGGCAGTAAATAACAGTGGACAATGACAGTTGATATACACCAAGAAAAGTACACTGTGGTTAATATAACAGAGTGCTTGAACATGTTGCCTCCATCTTACTTATCAATCTTTGCCTTGGCTTGTGGTTGTTCTGTCTTAACTCATCTCATCTTGTTCCTCTTGTGCCTTGCATTGTCGAGATGAACAGCGCGAGAGTGCCCGTTTATGGGCTTCATATATCGTGATTCCCCATGGATTCTATTATTCCCTCTGTCAAGCGTTTACATTTTCGACCTCTTCTTCTGGATTCCCTTTGGTCTGTACGCCATTGCTTATTGTGGTATACTGTTAGATAGTAGCCTAGCTACATGGCCAAACCATTTAACTGGTTGTTCTGTTTCTATTATTGATTGCTATTGTAGGATTGTCGACGCTTACTCTGAATTATGCACCAGTTCTGAATACACGTCAACCCCAAATTCATTATTTAGACAATGAATAAAAATAAGGTTGTGCCAACCTTTACTTTACATAAAATTGCCTAGGCCTAGAAAATAAATCACTAAAGTCGATAAATGCCGGGGTTAATTGCGACGTTCTGTAAAGGACGTATACTTAACTTGAAATGTTAACTTTAAAGGTAACTCCGTCTCACCAAGCTAGAGGACAGTTCACCCAGGATAATGCACTGTCTTGTAAGTGTCTATATCACTGCATGTAAACAAGCACAGTACAGAATGTGGCTTAGATATTAACATCCAAAAATCACAAACTATGATAATTAGCAGTGAAAAGGAAAGGTCATCAATGAACATCACAGTAAACGGGCAGATACTAGAACAAATAACAAGTTTCTCTTATCTTGGACATATAATAACAGATGATAGGCAGAAGTGAAATGGAAATCAAAAAGAGAATAGGAATGGCCAAAAATGCTTTCAGCGGCATGAAATCAGTATTAACATCTAGAGAGATTAATAACGCATTAAACATGAGAATTGTCAAATGCTACGTATATTCAACGCTACTGTATGGCGCGGAATCCTGGACATTGAACAAGCAACTAGAAAGTCGCATAGAAGCCCTGGAGATGTGGATATACAGACGAATAGATCGTATTTCATGGAAACAAACACAATCAAATGCAGAGGTCCTAGAAAAACTGGGAATAAAGAGAGAGTTGATGAAAGAAATAAAGAGGAGAGCAAGTGAAATATTTTGGCCACATTAAAAGACATGATACTCTTATAAAAACCATACTGGAGGGCAAGGTTGAGGGCAAGCGAGCAAAGGTAGACAACGATACAAGTGGGAGGATAACATCAAGAGATGGACGAACATCAGCCTGACAGAATTTACAGTCAAGGCGAGAGACAGACAGTGTTGGAGATCCATTGCAGCCAACCTTCATTGCGGAGACGGCACCTCATTGATTGATTGATTGATCACTGCCAGAAGAACTAAATTTGGGATATAAATCTACCGAAGCTATTATATCACTGCCATAAGAACTAACATTGGGATACACATCGACCGAAGTTACTATATCACTGCCATAAGAACTAACATTGGGATACACATCTACCGAAGCAACTATCATCATCATCAAGTGCTGTGCCGACTGGCGTAGGCGTTCATGACTTTCCACAGATCTCGGTCTTTGGTTTTCTGGATCAACTCTGCCGTTGATATTCCTCCATGCCACCTTCGCAATCCATCTAGCATCATTTCTCGTGGTCTGCCTCTGCCTCTCTTCCCCTCGATCTTTCCAGTTGTCACGATGTTCTCCAGCGCCTCTCTTCTCATCACATGAGCAAAAACAGCTGTTTGTCTCTTTCTTATTGTTGTATGTAATGTTCTAGTTTCCCCTCTAAGGCATTTGTTGTTAGTTACTCTGGCAGTCGAAAGAAGTCGCAACATTCGTCTAAGGAACCATATCTCTGTCATACCACTGAAATTCATTCATTCATTCAGTAGCATGAATACCACTGAAATAAGAACTAAATTTAGGATACGAAATCTACTGAAGCAGTTATATCACTGCCATAAGAACTAAGCTTTTACTGTTCTTGTTTGTATCGATCAATCTGTCCATCCCATACGAGGCTATGGGTTGCTGAAACCGTAATGTTTACCAGCTTCTTCTTCTTCTTTTGTCCTACTGCTTTTGCCAACGTATATGTATTCTGTATTATCCCACTGATACATATTTGATAACTGTACATCGCAAGCGATTGATTTCTTTTGCCAACGAGCAATCTACTGCGTCTTGTAACCAATGTAAGATGACAGCAAACGTAATTATATAATTCATTTATTCATTCAGTAGCATGTCCTTTGCAGAACCTCGCTTCGATAACAACCGTCCGGAAAACTCGGTCATAAGCAAGATGTCCCCGGTCCGATACACCCATCTGGAGATCATCGGCCACATCCTGCACCCATCTTCTCTTTGGCCTTCCTCTTCTTCTCTTCACTGACATATTCCCCTACATGATTGCTCTCACCAAACTTTCATGACGTTTCAAGTGACCAAAATATTAAAACTTTCCTATTTTATCATCTTTAGTAGCCAACTTTCTTCAATATTCACATCTTGTCGTAGGGATGCATATTTTTTTTTCTGTATCCAAGATATTCTTATAACTCGTCTATAGTATTTATATTCAAAGTCATTTATGTGTTATGTAGCTTGTTTAGTATGTGTTCAGGTCTCATTTGCGTATGTTTTGTAGTTGTATCTGTCCCACTCCACAAATTATTCAGTTGTGTTAGATTTTGAAGAGCCATAGATATTCGTCTTTTAATGTGTTTCATTGTGTCACCATTGTTGGTAACTAATCAGTGACCCAACATATTCTTAGAACCCGTCTATAACATTTATATTGAAAGACATTTATAATAAGAATAATAAATTGTACCGATGCAGTTTCCTGCCTTGGGTTTGTGGTTGCCCGACACGGCTCCACAAGATGATAGAGTAGCATATACCATGATCCCCGGCACATACCATGATCCCCGGTAAACGCGCATTGGGAGATGGAAAGTTGTGCTGGGGTTAGTATATAAACCCAGAAACGCCATTTTCCGCCTTTGCAATTTGACACCCGCGGCCGATTACACACACATGTCTGATTCTGAAATATGGGAGGGTTCAGTTGAGTTGAGTTAAGAACCGACATCACTGCACTCAGGACATTCCCATACGTGCTCTGTCCTCTCGTTCAGCAGCCAGCGAAGAGTCATACTACTAATCGTTCCCACCGCTATCTGATTCCAAGTTCTCCTGGTCTTCTCTCTCAGATTTGAGATTCTTCCAGAACCCCTGCCGATCCCCCGCAATCTCATTCTTTCCACATATGGGTTTTCAATATGTTCTTCCGCCTTCTCCACCTGGTCCCACAAGCGCACGACCACCTCCCCCTTGTTCATAGGCAAACTACCACCAAGAGGTGCATTCCCTAATAGCCTATCAGCCTGTCCATTCCCCCGTACCCCCACATGGCCAGGGCAAAATATCCATACAATTCTCATAATCTGTGACCTCTGAAGCGACGAGAGCCATTCCACACGAAACATTCCTTTCTCCACCTTATTAATCATACTCTTTGAATCCGTAATGAATACAACGTGAGTTGCAGTGGTCTCCTGTATATATTGAGGAGGGTTTGAACAGCTCCCCCCCCCCAGCTATTACAAGAGCAAAAGGGCGCCTATGCTGGCAGCCATCATTATTAGAAGCCAAGACTCCTAAAGCACGTAACTACTGTCAGGCAAATAAAGAGACCCCCGTGGGTGGGTCCAGCGTATTAAGACAATCGCTGACCAGCGAATGTGAGTCTGCTCTGGGTAAGATTTTAGTACGGGTAGATAATACGGGTAGATGTATGATGACTGTGCCTGTGTTAATCCCTAACTGAAAGTCCCAGAATGATAATGTCATAGAATTGAATAATAATAAAGTAGAATTGGGCGCAGGCAAACCAAAGAAATCACAGAGAATGCTTGCGCAGTCCTATTATGAACTGGAAACAATTAGGTATATTTAGCTCCTGCGAAAAGAAGAAACATACTAAACACAGACACAATGTACATACCTTACAAAGAACTCCATCATACACAGGTGAAATCAAAGTGTGACTTATCCAAAATCAGAAACAATCAATAAATATATAATAATGAAATAATAAAATTAAAAAAAAATAATAAGTATTATAGGACACAGAGGACGGCCGACGTTTCGATTCTAAGAATCTTTGTCAAGGACAGTAGAACACAAATAGATTTTAAAAAAAATACACACAAAAGAAAATAAACACAACTACATGGTTCCCATGAGGGAGCAGGAATGCTTGTTCTTTTGCAGTCATATTAACAGCCTGACCGAAAATGGCACTCAGTCAGGCGACAAAGGGATAACGTAAAGAATCGACAATGATAGGTATTCCGAAATGCTGAGAGTAGATTATTAGCTGTCTATGCCTGTGTCTGTAAGTGGTATTTATGGTGAGGGTACCATTCGATTGCTGAAGTGGTTAAGGGCAAGCTAAACATGCCATTGTGTGATTGCGTTGTGTCTGTCCCGCCACCAAAGGTACGTGATGTAATGACAATACACTCATGATGAAGATTCCTATGCTTGTTTAGATACGCCATATAAGGCATAGCAATATGGGCAGGGCCGGATTAAGCCATCTTGGTGCCGTAGGCACAAACCCACATGGGTGCCCCCTACTGCCCCGGGCCCCCGATCCTCCACTGACTGCTGGTATGTTCAATATTACGCAAAAAACTAACAAAGAAAAACAGTTGTGAAATGTATACACATATGTTTGTACTACTATCACTCATATAAAACCTACAATAAGGTATTTCTATATTAAAATTAATAGTTAATTAATTTTGTAATAATAGTAGACAAAAATACTGTAACTTTTTTGATAGATAAGAAAGTCAAAGAGAGCACACATTTACATTTTAAAGTTCTTTTTTCTAGATTTACGTCTGGCAAAGTTTTTGAGTACATCATCAAAGTTAATTTTGCGCAACAAGTCTGCTTCAATCATCAGCAAAGATAAGGATTTTTTGTACGTTTCAACTGAGAAAAAGAGCGCTCAGTTGAACAGTTCGTAACCATTAATGTTAAAAATATGCGCAAGGCGATTTCTACATTTGGAAAAGCACACTCGATGTTGTCTCTAACTATTACTTTGTAGAGTTCTGCATGACTGAACGTGTTGTCAGATTTTGATGCACGAAACTTGTGGCGAATATATGAGTGGAACTGTTGTAGTTCAGTATATAAATTATTGTTCAGATCTTCAGGATAAGCATTTATTAGTCCTTCACAACACTGAGATGTTTGTGGTACATCGACCAAACAAGAAAATCGAACTGCTAGATCATTATATACCTGTCCTCGTCTACTCATCTCTGTCTCAAGTTTGTCAACAATGGTGTAGAAAGCAGATATACGAAATTTGTCTCTGGCATTCTGAGATACCTCAGGGGCATCACCATCAATGACCACTGTCTTTCGTTTACGATTACGGGTCAAAGTTGACTTATAATCCACACCTGGTGTTATTTCTTTTGCAGCTTCTTCAAATCTTTCAAATTCATTCCTAGATTCATGCAAGTGATCTGCTAGTGAAGAATACAAATCAGCACACGTTTTCAAGTTCACGTGCTCAATTTGTAGAGCTTGACTGACCCTGTGAAAATGTTGTAACACTTCTTCCCAAAAGACAAGCATGAAAGCAAATTCTAATTTTTGCATCTTCTTTGCAATGTTTTCTGCTTCTCTTCTGGTGTCCCCCTTCTGTGACTGGTCTTCTTGTAAACATTCAAACGCTTCTATAATCTGAGGATGAGACATTAGAATGGCTTCAGTTGCAACAGCATGTGCTTCCCATCTAGTATCGGAAAGGGACTTTACCAGCTTTTCATTCACAAGGCATCCTTTCAGAATCTTCCATCTTTTGGTTGAAGCTGAGAAAAAAGTATAGATCAGTTGCACTGTATGGAAGAAGTTTACTGCCTCTAAACAAGAGTCAACGGCACTTCTGCCTACCAGATTTGGTGAATGGGCAGCACAGGGTATGTATATAGCAAACTCATTTTTTTCTAGAATTTTTTTCTGCATGCCCTTGTACCATGGCCGAGGAGTTAGCAGCTTTCTCCGCTAACCCCGAATACTCTCGTCACGTGACGCGACGAGAATTAGCAGTGGTTCGAATCGCAAAAGTGACTTATGAGAGTATGGAGCCGGTCGCTCAGAAAGTCGTGGCGTGCTGATGCGCGTAATCTAGCCTAGAAATCAACATACAGCTGAAAGATTCTGGTGTTGACCGCAATATCCTGTAACAGGATGGAAACGCGGGGGGGGGGGGGGGGGGGGGAAATGCCCTTGCAGCACCCAGACATATTAGCTGCGTTGTCGTAGGACTGACCACTGCAATTCGAAAAATCAATATTGCAAGCTTCACGTAAGTACTGCAACACTTGCTTAGCCATACCTTCACCCGCGTGACTTTGCAGCTCCAAGAAAGTCAAAAAGCGCTCAATGGGCTCTCCATCTACCACATATCGAAGACCAACGCTTAACTGATCTATATGTGAAATATCAGGTGTTGAGTCTACTGACAAGCTGAAATAACCGGAAGCCTTTACTTCATCTACAATTACTGCATGGACTTTTTGGGACATAATTTCACTCAGTTCTTCACATATAGTTTTGGATAAATAAGAAGGATTTCCTTTTCCAGAATTTCTATATTTCGCAATGTGTGATGCTAAAAATGGATCAAACTGACTGACCAACTCCAGCAACCCTAGATAATTTCCATTTTGTAAAGATCCAAATTTTTCATGTGTCCCTCTAAAAGCCAGACCACGCTCAGCTATAGTACAAATAACAGCTATTGCTCGCCTCAAAACATGTTCCCAGTAAATGTACTCTTCATTTATTTGCTCTTCTAGCTTTTGTAGTAGATCCGAGCCTTGTCTACGAGCTAGGTATGTCTTTATGAGTACCGCTTTGTTCATGATTATCAACTTTAATGTTATTTTTCCAGTCACTGAACCCATTTTTTATCAGCCAAACTTGTGGAACCTTTAGACGCAAAAAGTTTACAAACAAAGCAGTACACAGATCCTGTGGATGGTGAATACAATAACCATTCTCTCCTGTACTGCTCACCATTTGCTTTTGTGCCATAGAAGAGTTTTTGAGAACAATATCTTGTTATTTTTCCTTCAGCATAAATACGGCAAGATTTATCAAAGGGACCATAATGATGCTGACAGATAGTGGGCCCACAGTCAACCCAGTAAGCCACATCATCAGCCGAGAAGTCAATCCACAGTCCTGGATCTACTGCTTGATTTATTTTATCATCTTCATCTTTATCATCATCTTCAGCAGACTGAAGTGGGTCACCACAAATTTCATTTTCAAGCACTAATGCAGTGTCTGGATTCGCAGAACAGCCTATAGTAGACTTATCAAGAGGGTTGATAGTGTCAGTAAAATCCTGTTCCACCTGTTGCTTAACCGAAACTAAATAATTCGTTAATATTCTGCTCTTAGCTTTTAAAACTGAAACAGTATGCTCTTTTTGTTTAGCTAGTTTTCTCTTTTGTACACCACTTAACTGAACACGTTTCATCTTGGGGTCTGAATATGAAAAATAAAGTATGTGAAAAGCTGTAAATGAAAAATGAATAAATAATATAATCAATATAAGTGGGTATGCTAAGGTATCATTTTCCGATTATTCATAATTACATTTTTTTAAACGAAAATGTATTTAAATAAATATTAGAAAATTATGCAAAATAAGGCTAAGGAATAATATACTTAGGCCCCTATCAATAATTGCTTTATCAAAATCGATAAAAGCACATTTAAAGCGCAGTAATGAACTCCTTCAACACTAACTACCAATAGACGTCTGTATGTGTGTGTATATATATATATATATATATATATATATATATATATATATATATATATATATATATATATATATATATATATATATATATATATATATTAGATTTTTTAGAATTAAACATCCTTAGATGAAAACGAAAACGAAAGTAAAAAGTGTAACCATTAACCTTACCTTCGTCAAATCAAGCTAAATTAGTAATATCTACATCAGTAAGTAGTTTATACAAATGTTCGAAAATGCAAAGTAGTTCTAAGCCGTTATGCAAATGTACAGTCATTCAATGACACGTCGACAAATTAGCACTATTCACAATTGTTTTCACTAGCAGACCAAAACGGAAGTGAATTTGTCGCTACGCATTAGTGCGTTACGTAGCACAAACATATCCCAGAAAAGTAAAAAAAATAGCACAAAAAAAAAACCTTGAAGAAAAATAACAAAAAAAAAAAAAAAAAACTGGGTGGGGGGTATTTTACCCCCGGATTGTAGGTCCAAGGTTAAATAATGTGCGATTCAATATTACATTTGCGATTTGCTTATGCCATGCAATTACGCTACCGGGACAATATACACATTTTTCTTGAGGACTTGTGGTGCCCCCGAAATGCTTGGTGCCCTAGGCATGTGCCTTGTTTGCCTAATGGTTAATCCATCCCTGAATATGGGGTGAGATGGCCCGGTGGTTGCCCATGTCCCCGGTAACCTGTTTTGCCACTGTGGGCTAGCCCAGTGAGTAATATAGGCAACCATATTACCTGGGATATTGAGCCAGTATGATTGTATTTGTTGTCCCCATCATCCATGATGTCCACATGATGATGATTGTGTCTATGATGGGCATCCCATGATGAGGGTGGCAATGATTATACTGAAGATAATGTTGATGGCAGTAGTGTGGTATAAATCATGTTGATATGTGTAATAATTACTGTGTGGCTGTATTATAATTTTAGCCATTGGCATAAAGATGACAATTCCCCTGATATATTAAATGCTTTGTCCAGCTGTCACGATGCAGAAATATATGTATTGGTGATGTCATGTTGAACTGCATATCCTATATGTGTGCTTGATTGCTGTCAGTGTGATGAGCAGTATTTGACTTGTCTGGATAGATTCAAATGGCCTTTGACACTGATTGATGCTATTTTCTCCCGTGTGTTGCCGGGGCCCATAAGGGAAGCAAAGATTAGCAACACTGTAGCCTACCACGCATGTCGTAAGAGGCAACTAAGGCGTTGATGGATCCGTCGCCCTGCTATTGAGTGAGTGCGTGGCGTGACACTTTGAGCTGTGAGTTTCGTGTGAAATGCTTTTGAATCTGCCTGAGGGTTTTTGGAACGTGACTGCATGTTCGGAGTGATGGCAGGTGGCTATGTCCCAGAGTTGACTGGTTTTTGCCTTATGCAGAAATGCGTAGCTGCTGGGCTTCTGGTTGACTGCCACTGCCATCAGCGATGAACTGTGTGGGTGAACATCTAGGAAACATTCACATAGGAAAATGACAGCCGATTCCATCAGAGATGAACTGGGTGTTTCGTCGGGGACTGGTGTGTTGACATTCCGATGGCGGCATTATGCACAGTGTATTTGTGCGGGCTGTTGTTTGTCGAGACTCCTGTCTTGTCTACTTTTCACATTGGGCAGTGAAGAGCGTTTTGTGTGATATTCACTGGCACGGGAACGGAGCATAATGGGGACGACCCGTTGCTGTGAAGTTGGAACTGCGACTAACTAACTAACTAACTGATGCTATTTTGTATTGTCAATGTTGATACTATGATGGTTGATCCCTGGGGTGTGTGGGTTCCATGTGTGTATCATGCCACATAACAAGAACTGTCATCTTATGTTAGCCATCGGACAATTATATGGGGTTGTGCAGTGGGTGATGCAATGAAGGGGTCTGTTATGATTGACAATGTCTGTTATGATTTACAATGTCTGCTGTCTATTAATGTAGTAATTGAATTAATGCTTTAATTGAGTATAATAAATGATTAGATGTTTTTCTGATGTGTTGCAGAGATTGGCCCTCGGCCCCAGCTCTAGTCAGTGTTAACTGTTGGAGCATCCACACCCCTGTTTCCACACTCATGTTTACTCATCTGTTTTGGGGTTGTGGTCCCATTGTGTTAATGTGCCTTGGTCAGTTTGGAGATGCGACTTTAATTTGTTGCGCCGCGTACAATATGTGAACGTATATGAGTCACAGGGATATGATAATATCCGGATGTCCAATCCACTGATTTCCTCTGTGAGATATAATGATTCATAGTGTTGTGCTGAGTGTCTCAATGAGGTCCGTACTATCCCCATATTACGAGGTCCATGTTAAATGTTAATAGTTATGGTTTTGTTATTGGTTACATGATGGTGTTCCTGTTGTATGGTTTTGACCAGCCTGCTAAATGAGTATCCTTGTGGGATGCGAGGGGAGCCTTGTGGGCTCAGCCGAATATTGAGAGGCTTGACTAAATGCTGCAAACTAATCATCATGATTGATGGTGATATGAGGCATTGGTTGTCTTTGTTTCTAGATTCCATGCCCCAATATCTGTGCATATTCGGATATGAGCCGTAGGGCCAGACAAAATAAAGAATCATTATTGTTGTTATTGGTGCGTTATGTTTTGTTTTTGTTGTTCAACTTATGTTAGTCGTTGTTTATTCTCTTCCATTAGTTCTGATACAGTCCAGCTGAGCATTCCACTTGATTGGGAATTGTAGTATGGTCCTCTGCTAAACGTCCTGAGTTTTCTTCTATATCTATAAACTGTACTTTTCCATGAGTAGGGCCTACATTATGGGGTGATCTCTTTCTTCTTGTTGTTATTCTTTTCGTCTCTGGTCCACTAGCAGTCAGAGTTGCATATTTATCCATCTTTACACTACTGTAGGTTAAGGAGTGGGTTGGATGAATGAATAAGTGCTTTTCCTTTATGCATTCCTCTTTTTCCCCTTTTTAACATATCTCAGGTCAATGATGTGATGGTGCCATCATATGTTGTAGACCTGAGAACTAAGAGGATTTGGCAGCCACTCTTTCCATCACTTTGGCAAGCGATGAGCCCAGCCATCGAACCGGCTTCCGACTGTGCTCATGATCTTACCAACGCAGTTCACTATTCACTTCGCTAGAATGTAATTATATAGTGAATGGTAACTTAACAGATTAAAGTGCCATAGGGATGATAAATCGTTATAAACAACTTCCCGTATCTACCACGGGCTCATATATCGCCGAAATGTTGTCATTATATTATAATACAACGCTTCTGCTACCATATTAACAACGTTTAAGTCATAACTGTGACACAATCTTACTTCCCATTTTTCTAGTCATTCATTTAGTTTGGCGCTGAAACTGTGAACTCATTCTGACATGATATTACAGTTGATGCCCGCGTATGCGCTTGAAGTCGATGTTCCTGGGTTCAAATCCTTCTGAAGGTGGGTCTCTTCTATAGATTAGAGTACTCTGGGGTGGATCTAGCTTAATAGAAATTGTACAACACAGAACTTTCTGCGAAGCTAATGTGAGCTGGTATATATTAAACACATAGCCTACTGGGGGTTGATTAAGGCAATAATAGGCCTAGCACCATATGTCTTAGATATGTTACGTGACACAGTACCCGAGGGATTATCTTTAACTCCATCCCACTCACCCACTGCTCCGACGTTGGAATGGAGTCTGTCGACAATGACATCTATACCGTGTGAAGGAAATATAATCCAACCCATGTCGAATCACCATCGGCCCGTTCGTGCTGTGCCGAATACTGACCTAGTTACATCGTATTTTGAATCTCCGCAGATATGAAGTTCTGTTGTCAGTCGTGCACACATGGATAGTTTCTGAGCTTATAGAGTGTCAGTCTTGGGGATCTTGATGGTTTCTGAGTTTGTAGAGTGTCACTCTTACACATCTTAATGGTCTCTGAGTGTGTAGAGTGTCATTCTTATACATCATGATGGTTTCTGAGTTTGTAGAGTGTCATTCTTACACATTTTAATGGTTTCTGAGTTTGTAGACTGTCATTCTTACACATCTTAATGGTTTCTGAGTTTATAGAGTTCATTATTACACATCTTAATGGTTTCTGAGTTTGTAGAGTGTCATTCTTACACATCTTGATGATTTCTGAGTTATTAGATGAGAAGAAGATATTTGCAATGCAGTCCCTACGGAAACGGCACTTTTGCATCTGGTTTGGAGGGAAAATTATACATTAACCTCACTTCATGAGTCGCACCATCTGGACGTCAATTGATGGGACTTGAAATTTTAAATTCAATTCACAGATGCAGAGGATTCACAACCAAAAAATAAGTCAATAAATCGACCGACCAACAAATCAATCAACCAAACGTCCAATCAATCAATTAATACACCAACCAGTCAACCAACCATTCAACCAACAAGTCAACCAACCAACCAACCAACCAACCAATGAACCAACAAACCAGTCAACAAATCAACAACAACAAAAAAAAAAAAACACACACACACACACACACACACACCAGTAAATCAATCGACCAACCAAACATCTAATCAATAAACCACCAATAAATCAACCAACCAAACAACTAGCCAATCAGCCAATTAACCAACCAACCATTCAACTAACCAACCAATCAGCCAACTAATTAACTGTAAGATTAACATGATAATAATTAAGAGATGTCTCTGTGTTACTGGTAGCTTTTGTCTTGGCTTTCGTTGTCTATTGTAGTCTTTTCCAGAAAGTTTTTAAAAAAAAGCACCATTCTCAGTTTTCTTCTGAAAGAGACAGAACCCTTGCGGACTTGTCCCTAGAGTAGCGAGCCGATTCTTAATCATAGATCATAAAGCACTAACATAAAGATCGCAGGTTAATGTGGGAGATCCATCCAGAGAAAGTTGCAAGGGGATAAGTATTATATTTCTATAAATAGACCCAATATCTTGCATCTAATGAGACAGGTCTACAAACTGGGACACTAGGTTCATCAAACAGGAGTCGGGGGAGTAAAGTACATACAACATTGTGTTTTATCTTCTGCACGTGAAAGTATTGATAAATAATTAATTGTGTACATAGTTTTACATGGCCCGCCAATGTGGGGTATGTACATATTTTTACATGGCTCACAACTGTGGGGGTGCATGTGACAGCCAGTTTAATCATCGAAAAAATAAAATAAAATAAAATGATAAGAAATATTGTATTCGTTCCATGATACGTATAAATGTTTTGCTGTCAGGGTTTGTAATGTTTTCATGATTTTCACTGTTTTTGTTGTTTTCTTTGTTTTAATGTTTCTTGGTTTTCATATTTCTCCGTAAACCCGAATACTCTCGTGGTTGACGTGAGTGCATGAGAATTGGAAGCGGTTCGAGTCGCGCAATTGACTTATGAGAGTATGGACCGGTCGCTCAGAAAGTCGTGGCGTACTGATGAGCGTAATCTAGCCTAGGAATCAACATACAGCTGAAAGATTATGATGTTGACCGCAATATCCTGAAACAGGATGGGCACGCGGAAAAAAATGGTTTTCATAGCTTTCATTGTTTTCAGTGTCCACATTGTTTTTAGGCATTTCACTCTTATTTTTCAGTGGTATCAATGTTTTCATATTTTTCAGTTTTTATTGTTTGTAGTGGTTTCATTGTTGTCAGTACTTCATTGTTTTAAGTGTTTTCATTGTCTTCAATGTTTTAAGTATTGCAATTGTTTCCAATGTTTATAGTTTTGCACTGGCTTCATAGTTTTCATTGTTTTCATACCGTTCATACTTTTCATTATTTTCATTGTTTTCATTATTTTCATTGTTTTCAATTGTTTTATTGTTTTCAGTATTTTCATAATTTAAGTGTTTTCATTATTTTCATTACTGCATCTGTACAGCTAATGGTGCGTGAAAAGAGAGTTTGTTCTTGCTTTTCTGAGCAGAGGAATACAGCGGAGGCACCGAGATCAGTGTGATAAAACAAATAAGAAAATTGACATATTTTGGTCACTTGAAACATCATGAAAGTTTGGAGCGACCAATAATGGAGGGGTATATGCCTGGGAAGAGAGGAAGTGGAAGGCCAAAGAGAAGATGGGTGCAGGATGTAGGCAGATAATCTCCAGATGGATGTATCGGACACGGGACATCTTGCTTATGACCGAGAAGTTTTCCGGAAGGTTGAATGAATGAATGAATGAACGAACGACCGAACGAACAAATGGACAATCTTTATATTCAAAGGGTTAAGAATTGGGCACGCAGGCCTGTCTGACATTCTGCCCTTCTTCTCTATTTCTTCTCATACATTATTTCATTCAACATCACTTATGAAGCTAATCTTAGACAACAAAAGAACAATAAGCATTATTACGCATGATAAATAATCAATATGCATGACTCACTGAGGCAATGTTTAACATGGGCATTATAAATACCCAAAGAAGGTGTAACGTGCCATACCTATGAGAATATTATTTGGCTAGTTGTCGTTTGAAATTACTTACCATTATTATTTCTAGGGGGCATTTAGTCTGTACTGAGGTAATGCTCAAACAGGTTGCGACTAAATGTATAATGATTGGTGGTGCCTTTGATTTCTTGTGGAAGATTGTTCCACAATTGAGCGGCAGAGTATGCTAAGCTTGTTTTATATACGTCTATTCTAGGTTTAGGGACATAGAGTATATTTAGTCATTCGCTATGTGTTGCGTTATATTTGAACAGTGGCCAAAGGTAGCTTGCAACATTTTGAAATAGGATATTGTAAATTAGTTTAGCCTTATTAAAAAGTAGGTGTTTGTGGAGTGGCAGTAACTGAAGACGTTTATGTAGGTTAGAATTGTCGGTAAGCTTTTAACTGAAACATAAGGTATAATTTCAATTGGTTAGACACGAATTTTATCCATATTCCATAGCTGTGGGTTCAGGTGGAGAGCGATCGCGTAGTTAATAGCGAGCTGCGCTGGTAATTCCGTAACACGGTGGGGTGTGGGTTCTCGCCTGGGCTCATCGTCTACGAAAGTGAGTGAAAGACTGGCTACCTACTCTTCCATGCATCTAGGTCTACAAAATGTGATAGATAGCTCTATCACAATATAGACCCATGGGAAGAAACTGTTAAGGGACACCCTATAATGTGTATAGGAGGGGGCGTCAAATGAAAGCGTTAAAAGTTTGATAGAAATTACAATAACCATGCCACTGTCTTGTCACCTGTCAATATGTTTGCTATGGACGTCAAGAATGTTCAGCAAGTGACATCACTGTGCAGATGAACAGACGAACACAGTGACATCATAAGGATAATTTAGAGATGGCCGCCCCACTTTTGACATTCACCAAAGAGCAGCAACGTTCTGTTATACGTGTTTTGAACAGTGAAGAGGTGTAACATATAGAAATGCATCAGCGAATAAAGGTCCAGTATTATGATGCATGCCTGTCAGTCCAGCAAGTATATGGTTGGAGTAAGAAGTTTTAAAACGGCCTGACTTCTGTGACAGACTGCTCACGACCGGCGGAAGCACACCGAGTAGTGACCCCAGAGTTGATTTTTCTACAAGAATCCATGCACTATATCGGCGCTGCAGGACTTGTATTGAACACCGTGACTACATAGAAAAATGATACATTGAACAAAAACATTTTTTTTTAGAAAATTATTCACGCACGCGCACACACACACACACACACACACACACATTTAAAGTTTTTATTTGACCCCCCCCCCCTCCTTTGTATAATTGTAGACATCCTTAATGATACCATCTGCTTTGGGTGTCTGGTTGATCGGGACTCAGCATACACTTCTTCCTCCAGTCCGTCGTCATTTGGAGGTGACAGGTTCGAGTCCTTGTGGGATAACTATAACTTTCAATTTTAATTGTGACTGTTTCCTACTATAATCCTTACTTCTTTCCTCTGATTCTATGAGTGCCAGTCAATACCTGCGAAATTATTTCTCAAGTAATTCCACATAGTGTACGCTAAAAACGTTGGTTGCATATCCTTTACGGGTAATAGCAGTCAACCCCAGCATTTTTTGGCTGTTCATGACTACTTGGCAAGTTTACGTTCAATAGTTTGCCATCCTTTCTGAACGACCGGCACTCATACCATTTTCAGAAAAAAAATCAACGCAAGGCGGTCTGTTGCCAAATCGCATGCAGCTTTGTTCAAACGCGGATATTCGGGGTTACTAGCTGCGTCGGTAACACCTTCGCCACGGAGTAGCCAGTGTACGCTTATCAAATACGAACACACACTCCGGGATGTCTAAGCCTGACATTCTGACCCTAATATAGCTAAAAAGTGCACACCTAATTAACAAATTAAAAATTAATTGCATGTCTTTTACAATACGTCGCAGTCAGCCCCATTAGTTGTTGCCTGTTTACGTTCAGTAGTCTGCCATTGCTTTCTGAACGACCGGCCGAAGATCATTTATTGAAATACCAGCGGTATGTTTCCAAATCTTCTGCAGCCCTGTTTCGAGCGCGGTCTGTTGGATTACAATTCACAATCACAACTCCTTCGCCACAACACAACACAACACAATAGGTAAGTAATAATCGAAATCAGCAAATAGGCGATTTAGAAACAAACCGCCTTGCGCCGATTCATACAATGGTATGAACGGTGGTCGTTCAGAAAGCAATGACAGACTACTAAATGTAAAATTTCCTAGGAAATATGTGGGGTTGATAGCATGTCGTGTGAAAGGAACATACAGGACACTTTAAAGCCGTCGGTGTGCTACTGGGTATATCACTCATCGTGTATCGATCGGAAATAGGAATCCAACACCATATATTATAACGCATGCAGCGCATGGCATGAACAGAGATTCTTTACTCACTTATTGTGTGCTAGAGGGGAATTCCCGATGATGTTTGTGACAACCAGAATATTTGAGAGAGCATCACAAATACGCATCAAGAGACGACAGAACTGTTGATTGTGGTAGTGTGGCGATGGAGTTACGGGAGTAGTTCGTAATACCGCATAACGCGTTCGAAACACAGATGTCGACGATTTGGCGCCATGTGTTGTTTTTATAAAATGGTATGAGTGCCGAGCGTTAAGAAAGCAATTGCAAAATGCTGAACGCAAACTTGCCAAGAAATGTAAAACAGCCAAAATATGCTAACGTTGACTGCGACGTCCTGTAAATTATATGCAACTAACTTTAAAAGAAGAAGATAATAATGTAATAAAGTAGATAATAGTTAGTTAGTTAATTAGTTAGTTAGTTAGTTGGTTGGTTAGTAAGTTAGTTAGTTAGTTAGTTAGTTAGTTAGTTAGTTAGTTAGTTAGTTAGTTAGAGGACAGATCATCCTCATTGTACATCGAACCATTCAGTCTATAAGTACTCGGATACTTCCCTCAGTAAATCCTGCAGTGTGTAGAGGCTAACAACCCCAGCTTTATTTTGTAACCGCTTCTTTTTCAGCGTAGGAGACGAATAGTATCATCTCTTGCTTGTAATTAATTGTCCACTTCGCCACTTGTGGGGGTTGAATGGTCTCGAGGTATGGTGTCCGACTCGAGTGCTGGAGGGCCCGGATTCAAGCCCCGGTGAGGACCGGGATTTTTTCACGTGAACTCTAGTAATAAAATGTCCCTTGGTCTCTGGGTAGTGAGATCGGATGCCCATGTGTATTTTTGTGCACGTAAAAAATCCCTTGGCAGTTGGAAATCGAAAAAGAGTAGCCTAACGGCGCTGCCTGGTCAAAATTTCGAGTTAAAAATCTACCCAAAGTATTTCAGGATCCTCGCCAGTGCTAGGGAGTTCGTGCACTGAGCTGAGTTTCTCCAGACTCAGGTTTGAGTTGGGAGGAGAACGAAGCACTATTGGGTTACACCCGTGGGCCGTGATCCATCGACTAAACTAAACTAAACTAAATTGTAATTAATTGTGCCAGGATGTACACCAGGAGTTTCCTTTTTTCTCAACATTTTCGCCAGTGCTACAGAGTTCGTGCATCTAAGCTAATCCATCCTTGAGTGTTGTTTGTAGCATGTGGGTTAATGAGTTGTCTTGTGGTTTTCCATCATGGCGGATTAGCGTTTGTGCCTCGTACAGAGGGCAAACAAAGTAGATAATAATGTAATAAAGTAGATAATAAAGAAACAAACGGCGATCGTTGGTCTTATAATGAGAAGAGAGGCAATGGAGAACACAGTGACTTAGGGAAACATCAGAGGTTAGGTTAACCAGGGAATTCTGATCAATTAACAATTATCGCCATCTCGATGAGCAATTGAGCACATCACCTCCGGGCCTGGCAGGCAAGGGACGTAATTTACTGGTGGAAATATAAATAGCTGGTTGGGGAAGATTAGCCCGACTGTCATGTTTGCCTTTGATGTTGATTTTTCTAAAAGTCAGGTTGATAACACGACCACTGTGATATTCTAATCCGTTCAGTAACCAGGAATTATTTTCGGGCAGATTGTATGTCATTTGAGCAACTACTGTGGCTATTGTTGTCCTTGTATTCTGTCCCGTGATTTCAGTGTTGCTTCCGTGTTGACATTTGCATCGATGTGCGAATCGTGCACATATTCTCAGTATGTAATGTCAATTCTAGCAGCTTTCTCTGTAACCCCAAATACTCTCGTGGTTGACATGAGCGCACGTGTCGCGCCAGTGACCTATGACAGTATGGAACCGGTCGCTCAAAAAGAAATGGCAAACTAATGAGCGTAATCTTGCCAAGAAATCAACAATCAGCTGAATGATGCTGATGTTGACAGCGATGTCCTGTAAAGGATATGCAAGAACACGAATGTCAATTCAGCTTAGGTTATAGGTTACCAGCAGTTAAGTTAAAATTAGTTATTCATTTCTCCTCCTGCTGCTTCTTCTTTTCCTATCCTCCTGCCTTCTTCTTCTTTTGTTTTTGGTTTCTTTTTTTCTGGTTTTCTTTTTGCCCGTGTGTTTATATTTCTCAAATTGTTCTCGAGTTTATCTTTGTTTGTCTTTGCCCCCTTCTCTCTCTCTCTCTCTCTCTCTCTCTCTCTCTCTCTCTCTCTCTCTCTCTCTCTCTCTCTCTCTTCCCCCCCCCTCTTCTCTGTGTGTCTCTCTCTTAGCCTGACCATGAAGGAGTAGGCGGAGAAAATTGAAATTTGGCACATGTATTGCTCATTCAATTTGTAATGGACATATGCATTGTGAAATTCCCACCTAAACTGGTTTTCCCGATATGGTACATGGCACAACACACCCTATTGATAGAATTCTTGATGTTATAGGAAAAAACACCTACGGAAATACACAGGGAAATGGAGCCAGTGTTTGTGGAAGTCTGTCCTTCGTATGCTTCTGTAAACAATGGGTGTTTGCAGTTTATGTGTGGCCGTTTCCAAGTTGCTGATCTGCCAAAATCAGGACGACCGTCCTCGGAGTGCAATGTTGCAAATGCTGCAAGAGTGAAGAAAATCATAGACCAGGATAGGAAAATGACAATTGCAGAGATATCGGGTTCAGCAAAACTGAGTAAGAGTACAGTTGTTAGAATTTTACACAACAGACTGAACATGAGAAAAGTGTATGCCCGCTGGGTCCCTCGCCTGCTGACATGTGAACAGAAACAAACACGGGCTGATTGCTGTAGCCAGTTGCTCAACGTGTGGGGGTCAAAAAACATGTTGACGACCATGGTGACTGTAGATGAGACTCGGATTCACTATTATGACCCAGAATCCAAAATTGCTAGCATGCAGTGGAAAATCCCGGGCTCGCCAACACATGTCAAGCTAAGAGCACAATAATCTGCAAGAAAAGTGATGCTGACTTTTTTTTGGGACGTCAAAGGTGTCATGTTCAAAGATTACATGCTTCATGGCAACACAGTTAATGGGCAGTACTATGCAGATCTAATTATCAAATTAAGAAACGCTGTGACCAGAAAAAGAGGGATAGCGCGTACGCAAATTCTGCCTTTGCTTCAAGACACCGCGCCCTCCCGTAAAGCACGACAAACTGCCAACGATTTGACTATTGAAATTCTTCCACACCCACCATATTCTCCAGATTTTGCTTTATCAGACTTGTTTCTTTTCCCAAATCTTAAAACACTGCTGAAAGAAAATCGTTTTGACAGTGGCGAAGATGTCAAACTGGCTTGTGATAGCTGGTTTAGGTCGAAAAATAGGTTATTTTATTCTGAAGGTCTTTTAAAGGTCACGCAGAGATGACAGAAATGCATAAATTCAAGTGGTGGCTATATTGAGAAGGAATAATCACTATGCCAAATTTCAATTTTCTCCGCCTACTCCTTCATGGTCAGGCTAAAGACTTATGAGAAGCCCCTTGTAGTGTAGAAGAAGAAGAAGAAGAAGAAGAAGAAGAAGAAGAAGAAGAAGAAGAAGAAGAAGAAGAAGAAGAAGAAGAAGAAGAAGAAGAAGAAGAAGAAGAAGAAGAAGAAGAAGAATGAGGAGGAGGAGGAGAAGGAGGGAGGAGAAGAGGACGAGGAGAAGGTGGACGAGAATAAGCGATAAGAAGAAGAAGTGACAAGAAGAGGAGACTGTGGTGGAAGAATCGACGGAGGGTGCAGTTGAACAGACAATCCACATTCTTTGAGTAATAGAAAATGTGTAGTATGTCGTCACAATGGGAAGAGTGGAGGGACAGAGAGAAACAGGGGATACCAAGTGAGAAGATGATGAACAGTTTGACATCACGACATGAAGGCACAGCGGTATCAAATGATAGACAGCACAAGAGACAGAAGGCTGTAAACAGACATGATCACCAGCGCAACACGGCATGGACTCGAAGAAGAAATCGAATCATTATTTCATTATTTATTGATAGAACTATTTGACCTATTTGCTTCACATATTGACTTAAACAACGAGATTTTGAGCCGTTCGCCTTTCATATATCAATTCGGCACAGCCAATAGTCCGTTCTACCAGTCAATGATAGTTAAAGATTTCTAATCAATTCGACCTGATTTCACAGCAAGCCTGAAGTGTTTATTCTTTTCATACGCGTGGCTTTTCTATTCATAGTGTAAATTGTCACGCCTAGTTCTATGATACCTGCGCTTGTTTCCATAACAAATTCTTTCGTTTTTGTTACTTCTGCGTGAAAAAATAATAAATAATAGAACACACCCAATGTAATATTGCTGTAATATTTATGCATGGACGAAGCAAGTGTAATGATGATTTGTAAATTTCGTTGTCGAGTGTAAAAATGGCAGCATACAGCAGCAGGATTGATCCGGTTTATTGTAACGTATCGAGTCTGACAACAATTATTGCCCGTTAACGATCGCGGTCTCTTGTTGTTGTTGTTGTTGTTGTTGTTGTTGTTGTTGTTGTTGTTGTTGTTGTTGTTGTGCTTCTTCTTCTTCTTCTTCTTCTTCTTCTTCTTCTTCTTCTTCTTCTTCTTCTTCTTCTTCTTCTTCTTCTTCTTCTTCTTCTTCTTCTTCTTCTTCTTCTTCTTCTTCTTCTTCTTCTTCTTTGACATAAGCCTGGGTCATTGACAATGAGGTGAGTGACCGGGCATGAGAAAGAATGGGTGAAAGTGGGAGACAGTAAAGTGACTGACCTGGCTATGGAAAAAACAGCCAGTCCTGAGAAATAAAATAATGAGGGTAGAGGAAAAACCCCTAGGGTGGATGGGGCGAGAGATAGTGTATTTTTGTGTGTGAAGTCAAGGGACTTCAGGGGAGTTGAGTTTGAGATACCGAAGGAGTCGGTAGTCCACGGAGAACGGTGTTGTGTGATTCTCCGAGCTGTGAAGGCAGTCCTAAAACCCAGAGTGGGTTACATAGAGAGCAGAGGCTCCGACCCAGTGGGTGGGTCGTATTGTGGGAGATCCAGCCGTGGATAGTAGCTGGACTAAATGTCTTGTGAATTTGAGATTCAGCAGGCCGTGAGAAGCTAGTGATGTGTGCTGGTTAAATTGTGAGGAGGATATTTATATTCTATGGATTACATTATTTCTGGATGTATAAACATGTTCCGTCTGTCCGTCTTATTTCTGGAATAAATGATTATGTGCGCCAACTCAATCTTGTTTCATGACTGGTGAAGGTGCACTTCTGGGGTGAGTTGGATTAAGAGTCAGTTAGATAGCTCAATTGACACACCATGAACATCGTTACCTAGACAACGACCATCACACGACAATATCACGCAAAGATCATCAAGAACATTGAACTTATCATCAAGAACGACGTGTGACATCTGAGAGCTCGTCCGATCAAGAAACCCATTGCATTATAGACATTGGTGTCATTCTGAGATATTTGTGGGCTCTTCGCTGAGAGAGGAGTTAGTATCTGTGACTTCGTTCCATCAATTTAGACAGTACTGCGTTAAGAGATTAACAGCAACTCTTTTGTGCGTGTGTGTCAAGGACAGAGTTCACGAGAAACCAGGTAAAATTGATACCAGGCAGTAATACTAAAGATAACAGACAGTTCGCGAGAAGTACACACTACAGGTAAATTAACGGCGGTCAGCACACGTAAACAGACGAGGCGGGGCGCCAGGAGAATTAACGCAGCACAAATCAACCGGGAGAGTCGATTACAGTGACGGGGGTGTAGTCACTAGTCACGAACAGCGCGCGAGAAAACAGCGGCACACAAAAGTCTGCGCGGCGACACGGGCTGGGCATTATCCTGTCGGTGATAAAGACAGGATTGAAGAAAAATCAAAGATATTGACAGGTGTGTGTGTGCGAGACAAGCGCACTGTGTGTTCGCAGATCGACAATTTAAGATTGATCGACGCAGCAAATAGGACGGGTGGAGACACCAGCGTCCAGGTACTGGGAAGTACATGTTTGGAAAAGAGAGAAAATTGACATTTCTGAATCACCGGGAGGGGTGACAGAACGGGGTGGAAAGTGTTTTGTGTATGACGGAAAAGTGTCCGGTCAATTTACAGACAGTCAGTGTGGATTATTGTGACAAAGAAGACTGAGGTACTGACTTGAGGTGTCCGGCAAGGTCAAGGTTGGGGCAGTGGAAAGTTACTGAGATTTTCCAGAGAACTGGATAAACAACTTGTTTATGAACGAAAACCAGACTTTATGTTTCGTCTTTGTTCAAGCCCTTTGTCATCATTATTCTGTTATGAGCAAACATTTTTAACATGGCGTCATCGCAACCATGGTCGTATTTCTTTGCCAATAAGGATTTATATATAACAATTTAAAGCGCTGGATATTTGGTGGCATTATTTTTTTGTTTTTGTTGCTGAACTTTGCCTTTAAACGTGAGCCTATCACATAAATGATACAGCGAAGCGCCATCTCCACAACGATAGTATAAAGACGTTTGGATTATTACTGTGGTGTCACCACATCCAGAGAAAGTACAATAACGTGACAGACTGTGTCGAGACAGAACATTTTGGATAATCAATCATCATCTTCAATTTTTGCGACAGTTGGAACTTATGCTCACCACGCGAATTCAGTAACCACTCAACAAATCAATCAGTCGCTTTGAAATCTAGCGGTGTAGACATTTCGGAAAAGTTAACACAGATATTTCCAGCGGATTGCGAATAACGATTAAAACGAACAAAAACTTTTGTGCTGATTAATAAGAACTTTTGGCGACGTATTAATAAGTACATATTTGTCGGCCAACTATCTCAACATTTTTGTTTGCTCTCATCGTTAACTGTCGTTATCGTTTGTGGACTTATATATATGGATATGTTTTACATGTAGTTGTTGATAGGCACTTTTTGCGATCTCTATCTACATCAGGATAGGCCTTGCAAAACGTGGATATTTCTAGTTCTTACGATATTTTTGTATGGAAAACGTTAATGAGTTAACGTGTCGTGCAGTGGCATTGGAGTCCTAACTAATATCTACAGACGCGTTGTCTGACGTCAGATCTGTGTATATTTTAAGTATATATTCTTTTTCTTTCTCTCTTTCTTTTCGTTATATTTACATATGATATTTGTTGTGGTCGGATATATGTTATTATTGTGATCTTTCGTCATGTCTGCTGTCTAGTGGTCTTTGTCAGTTTATATTTATATATTACGCGCACTGTGGGTGTCCCTACACAAGCTTGTGGTTGTTACTGTAGGTTTATTTCTTTGTGATCACCGTCTCCGTGTACTTGGCTTGTGAGTCTAAGCGTTTTATAGAAAACACTTAGTGTTATCATCCATTTCGTTTGTATATGTATTTATATGTATGTTTAACAATATTTCCAGAAATGTTATACAACTATTTGTTATAGATATATGCGAGGGAGTAGAGGTGATATTTTCCCCTCACTACCTAGTGCTTATAGAGTGACTGGGTGAGTACAGAGTGATATTTTAGCACTACGAATTTACGTACACAGGGAGTGCTGGTGTACTTAGGGAAGTGACACAAAGACTAACAGCAGAGTCTGTACATTTATAGTTAGCTGATCAGACAGCAACGTGTCCACAAGTACAAGATGCCTACTTTAATGGAATATATTGAAGCAGGTGAACGAATAGGCCTGAAAGGTAAAGAGTTACAGGAGTATGCAGAAGCAAAAGAACAAAAACAGACGGAAAGAGAGGAGAGGCAGAATGAACGCGAGGCAAAGCGTCTACAGGAAGAGAAAGAGACACAAGTAAAACTAGCTGAAATGGAAAACAAGCGTCTACAGGAAGAGAAAGAGACACAAGTAAAACTAGCTGAAATGGAAAACAAGCGTCTACAGGAAGTAAAGTTAGCCGAAATAGAAAACAAGCGTCTACAGGAAGAGAGAGAGACACAAATGGAACTTGAAAAGTTAAAACAAACAAATGCGGTGTAAATCGAGAAAGAGAAGATTAAGATGGAAGCTGAAATTGCACTCAGAAAATTAGAACTATCTTCGAAAGGTCAAAGTGAGGAAAGCAGAAGACCTTCGCAGTCGTCACAGAGACTAAAACTGTCATATTTTACGGACCGGGATTGCCTTGAATCCTATCTTGGGAGATTCAAATCGTCTGTAAAAACATTAGGCATTCCAGAAGCGGAGTATGCGATGCGACTTGGCGAGTTTCTTACGGGTAAGGCACTAGACACCATGTTCAATTTACCTGTAGAAGAAAGGAACAACTACACTATCTTACGTCAACGTTTGCTGACAAAGTTCCAACTAACTGAACATGGATATAGAACAAAGTTTAGACAGTTAGCGCCAGAGACAAATTGTTAACATTGTAAAGAATACATTTAACAAATGGATGGAGCTTGCAGAGGTAGGGAAAGATTTTAATAAATTAGTAGATCTAATGTTAAGAGACAAGGTAGTAACTGCATGCAATTCTAACTTAGTAGCTTTCTTTGAGGAACGTAAGCCAAAGGACTGTCAGCGACTTGTGCGCTGCAGCTTCTCAAGACTCCGCTACTTTCGCACTGCACGAAATAACAATTCATGACATTTGCGAAAGGAATGCAATTTATTCAGAGCCGACATTTGAATGGCTCTACGAGCGTTATGTTTCATCATCATTACACAACATGAATGCATTAACGTGATGATAGATGATGCTAGCATTTCACAATCTAAATGAACAGCCCTATGTTTGCCTATGGCCTAGAAAGCTATCGCATTGGTCAAGGATACGTCTGCTCTCTCTACCGTCTCCAGTCAGTCTGTCCACACGCTACACATTGCGTGGACAAGCACGGACACTTTACTCTCCGTGCAGTAGCTATTATTGCGTGCCTGGTCTTGCCAGCACGCCGGCTGGTGAGTTCGAGTAACCTGGCATATCACGGTTACTCGCAAGGACCAGCTACCCAATTGCTTGGGGAAAGCCCTCGCTCATCTGTACTTATCGACCTCTGGTCTGACACAAATGTGTCTCCTTGTGAGGCTATTAATAGTACTCGGTGTCTCTCCTGTCTGGTGTCTCTCTACTAGACTAGTGTTAACTCATTACTCCTGTAAGGCCTTATTGGGGATGCTGACAGGGTCCCCTCCTCTCCGCGAAGTGTTACTTCCCTTTTTCTCATGTTTGTAACACTTCTGGTCTCAAAAGAAAAATTGGTTGTCCCAATTTTGTCAGATCTCCAATAAGTATAGAACTTTCTAGTTTGGGGATAGAACAATATCTTCTACCTTCATTCACAGTGTTCTATCTTTTCACTTGGCTAATTCAGTAGCCCATGTCTCAGTATAGTTGGTTCTATAGATATCTTAGGGATTGGTAGTGAACCGGAAACCGTTGTCTTATGACTTATGTCCTGGCTTCTGTCGTTTGACCCTATGTCTTTTGACTTCCACCTATTGACTTCCGTCTTGACCTGTTCCTCCAATTGCCCGAAATGACAACCCACACACTAGTTGACTCTATTATGAGTACAACCCATGAGCACCAAGTGTTCATGTTCCCATTAATATCCCCTCCAACTCTATACACACAGCTCTACTGTTCACCTTTTTGCCTCCGCATGTGAAAAAGCTATATTCACTGTTACATTTAGGTTTCTAATTATTTATTGTGTCCCCTGAATTTAGAGTTATTGTTCTTTGAACTGAATGGTGTGTGCAACTTTTTGTGTTCGTTTTCCTGTTTGTTTGCGTGTTTTCTAATAAACTAACGTGCACTTAACTCTCTAACATGTGTATGCGTTAGTGTACTAAATGTGTGTGTTCCTTCGAGCGCCGCAAATCGGTTTATTGTGGTTACAAACGTTCGTTATTTTTATTTGTGACCACAACTCCGCTTTCTGAAGCTCAAAGTACGTTCTCTATATACTCTGTTAAAGTGTGGCTGTAACACACATAAAAAACTCAACAACACATTGGATACACAGATGACACAGACAAGTCAAATAAGACTTTTCCAGCGGTGGAAAAAATTTTCCGCTGTCTTTCTCTCTCGCTCTCTTTCTTTCAATGTTTACTAAGTTTTCGCATTCTCTCCTCGCATTTTCTCTTCTTTCATTCATCTTTCATACCCTTTCATACTATTCTTTCACTCAATCATTCTCTCGTAATTAAAATTTGTTTCATAGTATTACATACATAAACAATATATATATATACAATAAACGATTGGCTGAAATTTTAACAGTGATCACGCCAAATGACTGTGCGTTTTGTTTGCACGCGTCATCTCTATACAAAAATGTACATAGTTATAAGGATGGTTTGTTACCGATCCTGTTATGTAACTTCCATACCTTCGGTGTGCTGACCTAAATTACCCTCAAGGGAAATAATTTAATACTACTTTCATTTAAGAAAAATGGGTTAATTACCTTAAATGTTATTTGTGAAAAAGATGATATTAATTCCTAAATGATTGGTGTTAGTTTTGAAATGATATATTAGCTAAATGGATGTATAAATGATTATGATTATAAGTTAATTAACTAATATAAGATCTAATAATTGTATTTCTATAATGGATGTTTTAATAAATGGATTATTAATTAAATGATGGTGATTTCTAACTACGCAAATAAGAAAATAACGTTATATATGCGTTTACACAATTTGCAATAGAATAAATAATAGAAAATGAAGTTATAGATACTGTAAATAAAATAATAATGTACATATATCACAGTTACATTTCTATATCTAATTACACTAAGTCGACGTCCTCCTCTGCGTTGTGAAGATGGAGCAATTCTCTTTGTAGACTATTCTAACATAGTTCATTCCGGCAAAGTCTTTTATGCTCTCCTCGAAGGATAGTGTATTAATATAGTTGCCTACTACATTATGTAGGTTCATAGCTAACCCTGGAATGTTATTCGGGGTCTAAGCGTTGGTTCAATATATTCTAGATTCGGGGTCTAGCCTGGGTTCGCTGTATTCTTGGCGTTAGTTCCCATATTCTGACTTATGTGTGTGTCAGCGCATGTTAATTCTGCGTCTGTTAGTTACACTTCTCATAGCACTGTTCTATTCACACAAGTTATATATCTGGCGATGATAACGCACTTACGATATGTCTTAATCACCACACATGGCACTTGGTTATCTAACATTACAGTGTCACTGTTTCTGGTGGTGTATGGTCGATCCCTTCCTGTAACTCAGGTATTTGAATGGATGAAGGACGACTCAAAATGTCTGCAATCGTATTTAGTCTCCCTTTTAAATGCTGGATGGTAAATGTGTAATTTTGGAGAATCAAAGCCCACCTGTAAATTCTATTGTTGGTAGGATGTCCAGATTGCATCACAGACAATGGAGAGTTATCGGATTGGATTACAAACTGTGCTCCTGCCAAAAATCTGTGAAACTTTCTCACGCAATAGATCAAACTAAGGCCCTCCAATTCTGATGCTGAGTATCTTCCTTCAGCAGGAGTAATCTTGCGACTTACGTACATTACGGGGTGGAACGTCCCGTCGTAGAACTGTCCTAGTATTCCAGATATGGATATGGCACTCGCATCTGTGCGTAAGAAATAAGTGAGTTTTGGATTAGGCATACGAAGGATAGGTGGAACGCTGAAAAAATGTTTCAATTTTGATAACGCACTAATTAATCGTGCATCTTTCACAGATAACTTAGCCGAAGCTTTTAAGATGTTAGAAAAAACACTGGTGATTTCCGCCAGGTTGGGAATGAATTTACTATAGTAGTTTACCAGACCCAGTAAACTTCGGACCTGTTTCTTGGTCGTTGGCATTGTCAAATTCAGAATCTTAGTGACGATTCTGTCATCAGTTTTCAATTGGCCCCTGCAGATGGTATGACCCAGGAAGTCAATTTGTTCCATGCCCAACTCTACTTTGGACGGCTTCGCTGTGAGTCCAAACAATTTCAACCTGTCGAAGACCTGTCGACGTTTCAGTAGGTGTTTTTGTCCCGTCTTTCGTCTGACTGCATATGTTATTTCTATATGTCGAGATATTTGTCGCAGTTGCGTTTACTGTAGGAACTGGTAGTTCCATCTCGTCCACTACTGTTGTGCAACTAGTTGTGTGTGCTGTTATCTGGCTAAGTGTGTTTGCGTTGTCGCTGTTGTGTGTCGCTCTATCTAGTGAAGTTGAGTTGTGTATATCTGTTGTCTCATTGCTTGGTGTTGGTGCAATCTGTTCGTCTGTCTGTTGTACTTGTTGTGAAACGTATGGTTTCAGGATGTTGATATGAAATATCTCTAAGTGTTCTTTTATCGATATTTCATGATCCGCATCTGATATTTTGAGTTCAACGTTGAGAGGCCCTTGGCAACATGTTAGTACCATATTATGTTTATCAGTTAGTTGAATCACAACCTTTTGGTTTGGTTTAAGGTGAATCGTTTTAGTACCCTTGTTTGGATAGTTATGGTTTCCATTACTCGACACCTGCATTAGGGGTCCAGTAATATCGACCGCTATACTCTCAAGTGGTCTAGATGCTATCACTGACCGTTGCACTTCGGTCCTTTACATGCTTTTTCTTTCGTACACGATGTTGACACACAGTACAAGAGCGACAGAAAGATTTTATGTCCGAACAGAATTTCGGCCAGTAAAATTGTGATAGAATTCTGGCTCGCGTTTTATGATAGGCCAAATGTTCAGCAAACGGTGGTGAATGTGCGATTTTTAGCACCTTTTGTCGGTATGTTACAGGTAACACCGTCTGCTGAATTTCATGGTTATTATATGTGTAATAACGCATGAGAATTCCGTTAACCTTTTTAAAGTACCAGGAAGAATTTTTAGAAACTTTCTTTCGCTCACACAACAAGTTAAAATACGGTGTGAGTGTTTGGTCGGTGCTTTGTGCCTCGCTCAACTTTTGGCGAGTATTGTTGGTATCTGCACCACTTGGTGTTAATAGCTGTAGTGTTTCATTTTGTAAGTCAGTATAACTTGTTTCTGTATCTGACTTAGTTACAGCGTTGACCATGTGTGTTTCATTCCAGGCTTTTATGTTGTCGTCTGTACATTCTTTCAATGCATCAAGACATCCTAAAATAAGATCCGTACAAGGATCTTGGAGGATAGCGCACGTAAATGTGCCGGTAAGGAACGGGGTATTGATATGCGCTTTTGCCAGTGGATATTTCTCGATGGTTCCCGAGAAAGTACGGCATTTGACAAATTCACCCGTATAATCTTCTGGTCTAGCAAGTTCTCTCCTTAAACCCAGTAGAGTGCTTCCGCTATCAACCTAAGCATTGGCATGGTTTACCATTGACCAGTGCATCATAGAACTTAAGGTTACCTCTGGAGGCACATACTGCATTAGCTTCTTCATTTGAACATGATATTATGTGTCCACATTTCAATCTCCCCTCCGCATGAAACTGCTGGCATACTTTACATGTCTTAAAGTCTAAAATATCGGTTACTGATGATACACTCTGACATTCATTCGTTGGCAATACATTGACAAGTTCGGGATCTATGTCACTCTCATCGTCTGATGATGTATCGATGAGGGCTGCGTTGTTTGCCTTCATTCTCTGTCTCCCAAGACATTTATTGCTATAGTGGCCATAACTTGAACAAAAATAACATTTTACAGCACGTTTAAACGATGATCTTCTGCTTTCTTGCTTCTTTAACACTTGTTCTAGGTGTGACGGATATGTGGGGTTCTTATCACACATCGAATAAGTTGGATGAAAAAGATTGCAATAATTACATCGAGGTGGTTTCTGATATGGTTTGTCCTTCTTACTGTAGTCTTTCTGTTTGTAGGATCTATCAGGGACTCTATTTGCAAAAGCTGTAATTTCTGTGTCATATGATGTAGTTTTAAATATGTCCCGATTAGAGGAAAAATAAGCTGACCCCCGTTTCTCTAATTGTTGAATGGAATCAATATCTGACTGTTGTAAGAATTTAGCAAAAGGGGTAGGCACTGTAGAAACGACTTTGTCCATTACCATTAGTTCTTCTAGTTTTTCATAGCTGTTACCTACCTTAGCCGCTTTAGTCCACTTTTTAAATGTGCTCTGCACGTTAGAAATGTAGTCTAAGAAAGTTTCAGTTGCTTTTGGTTTAATCTGTGAGAATTGAATTTGATAACCAGTAGCGTCCAAAAGAAAATGTTGCATTATCCTATCGTGTATGTACTGGTAATTGTTTCTAAGATCTGTAGGTATGGATTCTATTACTTTTAAGGCTCCCCACTCAGGTTCCTCATGTAATCATTGCCCAATCCTCTAAAGGTATTTTCTGTGTTTTAGTTGGAACTCTATATTTTCAGTCCATGCGCTGATTGAATCACCTACAGTGTATGGTTTGATAAGGCCCTTTGTACTTACTAAATTTGTTGTGTTCTTCTTGGCTATTTTGTTTGCTATAGGCTATTTGTATGTTAGAATCTACATCCATTTCTTCATCTTTAGTCTTAGTTTCATGAATCTACCTTGTATCTGCTTTTGCTTTGGTGGCCTTCCTCTAGTCTACTGTTTCTGTTGATATTGGTCCGACTCTAATTCTTCTGTTCTAACTCTAATTTTTTCTGGTCTAACTTCTAATTTGTTTCTGTTTGTAAGCTTGATCGGACTCTAATTGTTTCTGGTCTAACTTCTAATTGTTTCTGTTTGGTAGCCTTCCTCGATCTCTTTCATTTCTTTTTGATGTTGCCTTTCTAATGCTCTTTCATCTCTGTCAAGAGCAGCTTTCTTTCTGTTTCTTCTTATACTTTTGATCCGCCCACTTTTCTAGATTTATCACCAGTATGGCCCATTGCGATGCCCGCCTGGATACATTCATTTAGTGACGCCATTTTGTGGCGTAATGTTAGTTCAAAATGATAATACAATAATATGCACAGAATAGTTTACAATGATGTGTTAGTAAATGTACATCTTTCGCTGGAAAAGAAGATGCATGATTAAGTTAGAGCATACCAAAATATTTGGAAAATATACTCATCTAATGTGTTGGAAAGTACGGTACTTGGGATGTTCCACCGCAGTCTTTCACACTACACACTGGTTTGATTTGATAACACACGGGCTGCTTCTGGTTAGTAGAGCAGCAAAAATTAGACACACGCTTAAGTTGTAAATACAAGCTCACAATTCATCATATTTTATCAAATATTTCATATTTCATCAAGTTGTTAATAAATCTCCTATTTCATGCGAATGATGAATGAAAATGTGCTAAATAGTGATAAATGGTATTAATGATGAATGATATGATCGTCTGAATGATTGTTAGATGATAAATGAGATGATTAGTCGTATGGCCGTCAATGTCGTCTTGTCTTCGCTGCTTGACTCTGGCGTACCTTCGTTCTAGGCTGCAGTTCGTCGCTAATCTATTTACTGATTTCGTAGAATGGTGACATTGATGGCTGTATCACACGCAATGAAATGTACACGGTGGTTACGATGGTAATGTTCACTGATGATTTTATACATTTCAATTGCTTTTAGTATAATACCACACTTTCTAAATAATATTGGTAGAATTTCACACTTTACCAATCTAATTTGACTTAATTGTGGTTCACACTCCACAAAATGGCGATCGTATAATTTATCACAAGGAAAAAAATTATTTATGGCATGTATCGAAACAAATTTGTATTACTTTGCAATATATCACACATCAATAATGTTGAAACGTGCATTGAATTAATGCTGGTACAGAATTTTGTAATATCAATCGATAGCTAGCGTTCGTTCAGTGGTTTATAATACCACTTGCATGTTGGCGTTAACTGTTCGTTGAATACTACAACACCTGCCTGCTATGACTGCTCAGAAACATTCACTGTAATCTGACAGTAATTGTACTGCTGGCGTTGGTTCACTGTGTTCTGACACCAATTCGGGGTCTACTGGTGTTTATTCCCTGTGTTCTGACACCAATTCGGGGTCTACTGGTGTTTATTCCCTGTGTTCTGACACCAATTCGCCGCTGGCGTTGGTTCACTGTCTTCTGACACCAATTCGGGGTCTAGCCTGTCAGCGACTTGTGCGCTGCAGATTCTCAAGACTCCGCTACTTTCGCACTGCACGAAATAACAATTCACGACATTTGCGAAAGGAATGCAATTTATTCAGAGCCGACATTTGAATGGCTCTACGAGCGTTATGTTTCATCATCATTACACAACATGAATGACATTAACGTGATGATAGATGATGCTAGCATTTCACAATCTAAATGAACAGCCCTATGTTTGCCTATGGCCTAGAAAGCTATCGCATTGGTCAAGGATACGTCTGCTCTCTCTACCGTCTCCAGTCAGTCTGTCCACACGCTACACATTGCGTGGACAAGCACGGACACTTTACTCTCCGTGCAGTAGCTATTATTGCGTGCCTGGTCTTGCCAGCACGCAAGCTGGTGAGTTCGAGTAACCTGGCATATCACGGTTACTCGCAAGGACCAGCTACCCAATTGCTTGGGGAAAGCCCTCGCTCATCTGTACTTATCGACCTCTGGTCTGACACAAATGTGTCTCCTTGTGAGGCTATTAATAGTACTCGGTGTCTCTCCTGTCTGGTGTCTCTCTACTAGACTAGTGTTAACTCATTACTCCTGTAAGGCCTTATTGGGGATG
>JACEFZ010012367.1:582500-602500 GCA_014155875.1 Cepaea nemoralis
GTATACGCCGCTATCCACTTTGACCGTCTTCGAAATCTTTTGTGCTGTGAATGCCTACACTGACCTTGACCTGCGTTTCACCGACCCGTATATGTACATCGTGATGTCTTCTGGACGCGAATTTTCCTTCATCTCAATGTTGAACGATGCAAACAAATGACCTCGGCAGTATCTCCTTAGTGTGGTGACGACCTTAGACTGATTATGCAAGTCTGTGGGTGTGTTAGTCCATTCTCCTCGGTGTTGGAGCTCGTGCAATTTGCAGACCTGCTTAATTACTGCCGCCTCCTCGGCCATCCAGTTGTGGCCTCTTCTGGGACGCATTCCCTGTCTGACCTTGATGGCACCGTTCAGGGGGTGGTTTTTGTTTGCGGATGCTTCCATGTAGGTTATGATTTGGACATCTTTGTGCCTGGTGGCCATTTTTGGTAGATCAAGGATATACTGCTTGGCCTGGGCATGAGGTATCTTTCGTGTAGCCAAGTATGAGTCTCATTGCTTAATTTTTTGTAGTCTCTGTGGCGGAGTGGCTACACCATCAACCTTGCGCTCCGAAGGTTATGGGTTCAAATCCAGGCTACGTCAATCTGTTCGAGAGTTCCCCAGATACTCCTGGGAGTCGTCGCTGGAGGTACGGAGTTCGTGCTTTGTGCGATTATTTTGACAGCTTGCTTTGAGGAAAGTAATCAAGCTATATGGGACAAAACCCTGCGTAATGACGTCAAACATTTTGCCTATTACACATGGTGTTTCACTCTATCCAGGAATTGTATCTGGGTTCTGATGAGGGTGAGATGGTCCAGACGGTAGCCTTTCACCTTCATTCGTCTTTTCCTCCTTCTGCTCTTGGACTCTGTTGCTGCTGTTGTTCCTCCTCCTCTTTTTCTTCTTCTTTATCATCATCATCATCATCATCATCATCATCATCATCATCATCATCATTATCTTCTTCTTCTTCTTCTTCTTCTTCTTCTTCTTCTTCTTCTTCTTCTTCTTCTTCTTCTTCTTCTTCTTCTTCTTCTTGTTTTCTCTTCCTTACCCCCTTCCTTCTCCACACCTTCTGGAAAAGAAAAGCAAGTGAATAATAATAATAATAATAATAATAATAATAATAATAATAATCATAATAGGATGATGATGATGATGATGAGACCGTTCTCCGTGGCGATGTCGTTGCGGACGCGATTCGTAACGCCGCTTACCCGTGTTCGAAACACAGCGGCGACCGATTTGGCACCAGACCGTGTCTCGCTGGTTTTAACGTGTTGCAATGGCAAACTAGTGAACGTAAAAACGTGACAAGACATCAACATGGGCAGTAAAATGCTGGTGTTGACTGCAACGTCCTGTAAAGAATATGCAACTTGTAAAAAAATAAATAATATGAGTAATAATTGTTATCAAAATAATCTGCACCTGTAGTTGTCGCTTCGTGTTGCATTGCGTCATGTCTTATCCTTTCAGGAACCTTCCTAAGAATTAACAAAGAAATCAATACCAACCACTCAAAGAACAACAAGAAGCTAACTACACAATACCGGGTATTGCGCACACAACAATTATGCATCGCCTGATAGATTTCTTGTTCGTTGCAGCATTCAAACGAAACTATATCAATCGTTCACGCAACTCCATTGTTCTCCATACTTCAAGGTGCATTTCTATACTCGGCCGCTGTGATATATGAACCACACTTTATAATACAGCGTCTTCATTGTTTTCCCCCCACGTAATAAAGTATCATTACAGAAACGGAAGTACATATTGCATGGAAAATAGACTGTTTGCAACTTAATGGTCTGAAATAAATCGCAGTGACGTCTAGTATGACAAAAACGTGCTCAGATCTCCCAAACATGGTCATTTCTGTGGGCCAGTATTATTTAGGATATCCATATTAATATTTCAGAAGGAAATTACAATTTTTATGAAGCAATTTGCTACATTAAACCAATCGTTGCAGGTAATTATTTCAACTTATTATATGCGTCACCGTTATTGCCGACCCAGATGATAAACTATCAATTTATCATCATCATCATCATCATCATCATCATCATCATCATCATCATCATCATCATCATCATCATCATCATCCAGTGCCTTGCTGGCTGGCGTTAGCGATCATGCCGCTTCACAAATTGTGATCTCCGTCGGCATGGCTCAATTCGTGTGTTGACTCCCTTCCATGCCATGACACGAGACTTGTCAAGAATTTTCTCAAATGTATATTTATTATAGTATACTGTTTATACAATCAAATACAGAGGTTCTAGACAAACTAGGGAATGAAAATAGAGTTGCATAAAGAAATAAAAAGAAGCAAGTGGAATATTTAGACCACGTTAAAAGACATCACTCTCATAAAACCATTGCGAAGGGTAAGATTAAAAAGGCAGGCGAGCAGGAGGTGGACAATGATACAAGTTGGAAGATAAAATGAAAATACGGACAAACGACAAATTGACCTAATGTGCAATCAAGGCGATAGACAGACAATTTCGGAGATCCATCGCAGCCAACCTTTATTGTAGAGACGGCGCCTGTTTGATTGATATGCTGCTTTTATTTGTTCTATGGCAGTGCACCTGTTTTTTTATATATGTGTGTGTTTTTTTTAATAGTATTAAATTTCTCACTCATTTCCTGATTTGATACAAGTATTGCCAAATGTAGCTTGATATTGTTTTGCGCCCTCTTTAACTTCTTCAGTTTTATTGTTAGTTTTGCAATTACTGGTACATGGTCACTATTGCAATCTGCTCCTGGTCTTCTTTTCAGTGACAATAAACTCTGTTGAAATCGAGTTGAGATGAGCTGACTTGAGTCGATTCGAGTTCTATTGAGTTGAGTTGAATTGAGTCGAGTAAAGAACCGACATCACTGCACTCGGGATATTTCCATACGTGCACCGTGCACATCTGCAACCACCAGCGAAGAGTCCCAATACTAACCACCTGCAGTCTGATTACGTGTCCGTTTGTCCTTTTATCTGAGTCCTGAGTGTCAACCAGATCCTCTGATCACTTCCTGCAGCACCATTCTCTCCAAGCTGTGATGAGTCTCTGTTCTTCCGCACCTATACACACGATACAAAAGGACCTCGACGACATCTGCCTTATCAAGCACCAATCCCCCACCAAGTGGTACAGACCCAGCCAATCTGTCTGCCTGTTCGTTTCCCATCACACCAGCATGTCCTGGGGGGAAAATCCGACATATGCTCTATATTTTTTTTATTGTTGAATGAAAGAATGCCACTCACCTCGAAATCGGATTGTCTTATCAGTATGTAGTTTGGTAGTAGATTCAACTTTTATGGTAAACTAGCCTCGTTAAATAAATACAATCATGTTTCATAAGAATAGGAAAAATGCAATGGGTGTAATGGACTGGTCAGTTAAGTTAACTATGTTGTGACATAGTATATGCGAAGACCCAACAGAGACAAACTGGTAAGGCAGTATCCACAATGGAATTGCCCTTAATGCTACCTACTAAAGAATTTAAAGTTTCGTGCAAGCCTAGGAGAGGATACGAAAGAATAATTCTGAATATAATTCAAAACATTGAGCTCCTCTTTGTTTCAGTTAACAATTACCGAAAACTCTTTCACTTCATACTCCTTCTCCTCCGCCATCAACACCTTCTGTGCCACCTCCACCTCTTTCCCTCGTTCTTCGTTTCTTATTATTATTGTTGTAATTGTTGTTGTTGCTGTTGTTGTTTTGTTGTTGTTGTTGTTGTTGTTGTTGTTGGTCTTCTTCTTCTTCTTCTTCTTCTTCTTCTTCTTCTTCTTCTTCTTCTTCTTCTTCTTCTTCTTCTTCTTCTTCTTCTTCTTCTTCTTCTTCTTCTTCTTCTTCTTCTCGCCTGAACGAGATGTCAACGTTTAGGTCCAGCTGACCGTTGCGTGGAATGAACAGCTACCCCGCCACCATCGCACAAGAAGCTGAAGCGTTCTCTGGTTAAATCTCTCGACTTTCTCCCAAGTAAACCCTTCCTTTAATTAGGTACCACAAATGTTATGAGGACGACATGATATTTATCACATCACCCGTTTATTGTCAATTTTTAGACCTTCACCTAGTTAGTTAGTTAGTTAGTTAGTTAGTTAGTTAGTTAGTTGGTTAACCAACCAACTAACTAACTAACTAACTAACTAACTAGGTTGGTTGGTTGGTTGGTTGGTTGGTTGGTTGGTTGGTTGGTTGGTTGGTTGGTTGGTTGGTTGGTTGGTTGGTTGGTTGGTTGGTTGGTTGGTTGGATAGTTAGTTAGTTAGTTAGTTAGTTAGTTAGTTAGTTAGTAAGTTAGTTAGTTAGTTAGTTAGTTAGTTAGTTAGTTAGTTAGTTTGTTAGTTAGTTAGTTAGTTAGTTAGTTAGTTAGTTAGTTACTTAGTTACTTAGTTACTTAGTTAGTTAGTTAGTTAGTTAGTTAGTTAGTTAGTTAGTTAGTTAGTTAGTTAGTTAGTTAGTTAGTTAGTCAGTCGACAGATCATCCTCATTGCACATCGAACCATTCAATCCATAAGTGCTCGGATCCCTTCCTCAGTAAATCTCGCAGCAGTGTAGCGGCTAACGACACCAGGTTCTGTGTTGGTTTATTAATCATCTTTGGCTTCCTACGTAGTGTTCTTGTTTGGCCACACCTCTTTCAATATGCTGTTCTTGCATCCTGACCATGGTTGTAGATTCACGGTCATCACTTGGTACTTGCGAAAGACTTACTTCTCGTAAAGCATTCAGAATGTCCGCCTGGTCGATGGCGCGTCCGCCTTCCACAGTAACCTTACCTGCGAATTTGTCAGCCCGCTCATTTCCTTGTACACCTATACAAGGGCAAGGCATAAGAACGTAAAGCTACCGTTCTCTTCCTGGCCAGCTTTCAATATCAACGTATAGACAATTCTGAAGATGTCGGTGCACATTTGACAACCTAGGCTCAATCGTGGATCCTTACATCGACAACCTGGACCACAGTACTGTTAAAGAAGTGACCTGACACAGGAAGGTCCAGAATGGTCTCATTACGAAATGAGTGGTTCGACTCACTTAGCACACCAACATTAGCCAAGACAGCTTTCGTCAATGTAACGGGGCACTCATGCGAGAAAAGCAATGAGCGAGACGATCGTTTGTCGGACATGACTGTGATCGAGGTAGGAAGAGCAATGGATGGGCCAGATATCATCAAAGCCATAAGAGTCGCTGGGCGAACAGGCGACTTTAAGGACGCTTGGGAATCTGCTTGCTTATCCAGAGGGAGAGGGGTGGGAGTGAAGCGGAGAGTCAAAAGGCGTGAAACATTTGGTTAAGAGCTCGAGACATTTGGCTAAGAGCACGAGGCATTTGGTTAAGAACACAAGATATTTGATTAACCAACACAGACCTGGTCCGCTCGCTGGCGGCGTTGATAGCAAGCTGCGCTGGTAATGTCACATGAACTGTTCGGCGTCTGGACTCGTCGCTTGCCAAAGTAAAGGAAAGATTGGCCACATATTCCTCCTTGCTGCCAGGCATACAAAATATGATGGGGCTGTCGTATCACAGATCAATAGCGATAAACTTCTTCTGAACAAATAATAATGATAGATTAAAAAAATAATAAAAATAGAACCCATGCGATCTGTTGTAATTTCCTGACTGACGGAGATGTTAATTAGGAGATCGGAGCACCATTGACGTGTCCGGAGGGTGATGCTGACGATCCTCACTAATCTCTAATGACCAGTCACCTAACATAATAACAGCTTGTGACATTCAACATTGGTATTGAATATGTCCACCAACAAGTACCAAGAACATCGATTGTTATTTAATTGCCGATTTATTATCGAACGGTGTTGGTATCTGAAAATATACCCCATTGAAAGCCCCATGGAACAAACTTCTTTTTTGTCCGTACTAGGATATTCTAAGCAACCCTATTACTATCGCTCAATCAATTATCACTTCGTTAATTCTATTTCACTTCTTGTGAAAGGAAGCTCAGTCGTGATTTAATGAAGGAGTTCATTGTAAAATCACTGTGACCTAATGAATGCGCGGCTCATTGCATACGTTCTATTTTACAGTGCGCAACCTGTCTTAGAACGCCAGCGCTTTAGTTTTGCGACAGTTGAAAAATATGGGGTCTAAAAGTGCAATTCAGGAAAATCAAGAGAACATTTAATTGCACGGCGAAGCACAGAAGTTAACCTCGGTCTATACACATGGTTAGCTTAAATGTCAAATCAATCCATGGGTATGGTTTCATGGCCTGACGGGGAAAACAGCGCTGTTTATGTGTAGCGAGCTGCTACATTTGGACAGGTTTACACTGAATGCCTGAGACTATTTTAGGCCATTAAAAAGTAAATGGTTCTTATGTGGCTGGGGGTTAGACTACTCGTGTATAGTTGTGTTTTTACCTGGTTTATTTTATTTGGTCATGAAAGAAGAACGAGATATTTGTTGCAAACTTACAGCACACAAGAAAGCGTCAGGAGACAAGGTACCCACTGGTCTGGAGAAGGTGGAAATGGCAGTTGGCTGTTCGGTGAGAGCATTATCCAGCTTTAGTAGTAGATTTAGTAGCAGCCAGATAGGTGTCGAATACAGCCATGCCAACTTATTAGGGACTGCTGCTTGATTGATTGATTGATTGATTGATTGATTGATTGATTGATGCTGCTTGATTAAGACATAACCAGGCCACATACAGCTCCATCAGCCCACGACAAAATTCAACAGCTAGAAAGGACAATACTTCGGGGGAAAGCATTTGTGAACGCACTATAACATGACTTATTATAGGAATAGTATGATAGTTGGTACACATTTAAAAATGTTCCTTTCTTTGGCCGAGGGACACAGATTGTTGTTCTGTTCCATGCTTTAGGCCAAACATGGATTTTCCAGATTCTCACAAACAATACATGATTGTTCAGGACTATTGCTGCTCCTTTTGCTTCGATTAGTTCCGTTGGTATGTCGTCACAGCCTGTTGACTTCCTTATCTTCATTTTTTTTTTTCATTTTACTTTCCGTTTTGACTTCATACTAAGCCAACCGTAGACTGGCCATGGCAATGCTAACATGTTACCTTCTTTTTAGATTTCAATTCGAAATCCCGCATACCGTGATGGAAACACAGCTGTGAAAGCATACCGCCTTGCGTTGGTTTCCCGAACAAACGTATGAGTGCCGGTCGTTCAGAAAGCAAAACTACTAAACGTAAATTTGCCAAGAAATCACGAAAAGCAAAATAATGCTGGGGATGACTGCAACGTTCTGTAAACAATATGCAACTAACTGTTTGTTAACGTTTAGTGTGCCTCCCTTTCAATCTTGTTCATGGTGATTCACATGAGGATTTTGCTAACATGACTTAATAGTTGCATAATAGAATAGTTGGTGCAGTTCAAAATATTCTTCTTTCTTTAGTATAGGAATACAGATTTTTCAATTCCACATTTTGGTCAAAGCATGGCTTTTTCAGGATGAGAGGGGGGAGGGAACGGTGTGGGGAGGGGGTGGGGTGGGGGTGGGGGGGGGGGGGGTGGGGGTCTCATATTTATGACAAAATCATATGAGGTGAACAAATAAATGATACTTCGACTGAAATATGATGTACATCGTCGCTGATATTCTATTCATGCGCAGAAGGTTATTTCCACGGAAGTCTAACACTCAACAGGAAGTCCTTCTGTCTACATTGTAACGGCTGGAATCGGCTAATAGATACTGCTTCGTTTCGTCAAGTGTATGCTGCTGACAAAAGCACATGTATATTATAATATATTAATAATGTGTATTAATATCATAGAGCCAAATAAACAAATCTTGCAAAAACCAAACACATTGTCAGATGCACAGATTGACGAAACGTAAGAAATACAATTACACATGCCCTGTTGATTGGTGCACAGGAATCATAGCCAATCATGTATTTTATTTTGTTCTTGTTTTAATGCAATATTATTGTCTTATAATCATGTGTATATTTCTTATACAGAGATGCATTGACCTTGCTCCTTTTATCAACTTCTTCGGTTTTATCTTGAAGTCTGTCATAAGTTGTTGATCTGAATCATAGTCTTCTCTCGATAGTGTCTTATGGGATTTGTACATGTCTTCTTCCATCTGTGTTCTGTTACGAGGGTCCTCCAGTGAAACTCTTAAACGTTTGATAGAAATGACAATAACCATGCAGTTGTCCTTTAACCTGTCAATATTGTTGTTAATGATGTCAACGGTGTTGAGGACGTGACATCACGCTGCAGTCGAACAGGGTGACATTATAAGACAGTTTAAAGATGACCGTCCGACTTTTGACATGCACCAAAGAGGAGCAGCGTTCTGTTATCCGTTTTTGTGATTAGTGAAGTTGTGAAACCTATAGAAATTCATCGGCGAATAATGTTCCTGTATGGTGATGAATGCTTGTCAGTTCAGCAAGTGTATGAGTGGAGTTGGAAGTTAAATAACGGCGTGACTTCTGTGACATACTTTTCGGTCCAATGAAGAGGTACAGCAGGTGGTGGTGCATGAATGGTTACACACTGCGACTAAGAGAATGTTTTTCTACAAGAATCCAATCATGTTATCTGCGCTGGAGGACTAGGACTTGCTATAGAACGCAGTGATGACCACATATAAAAACGATACATTTATGCTATGCTTTTTCAGAATTTATTCACACAGAACATTAAAAAAAAAAATCCTTTAAGGTTTTCATTTGAAGCCTCGGCGTAGAATGTAATCAGTTTGGCTCCTGCTGTTACCGTGACATGAAATCTACATGGGAGAAACCAACATTCGATTCCCCTTGTTGGCCTGCAAGCAGCAAAATTAAACAGCACTAGAAAGATGATTATTGCATGTGCCATCATCTCCGAATGTTGACAACACCATGATACATGAATAATCTATGTGCTGGGTTTTATGTCGTCAGGTACAAAAGAATAATTATCGGACTTTCTGACAACCTTTGATAACAATTGTTCGATGTTTTTAGATTTGACTTATTACTCAAAATCAGTCTCTGCTGTTGTTATTGCTATTGTGGCTGGTTTTGTTGCTATTGTTGTTTTTGTTTTCGTAGTTGCTGTTGTGTTGCTGTCAGGAGCTAAAGAATAATTATCAGACTTAGTGACAATTAGTTTGTAAACATTGTTCGATTCTGTTGCTGTTGTTGTTGCGGTCATTTGCAGTTTCTATTGTTAGTTTCGTTTTAATTGTTGTTTTACTGTCGTCTGGGACTAAAGAATAATTATCGGACTTTGAGACAACCTTTCTGTAAACACTATTAATTTTATTTTTTTTTTTAAGTTTCACCATTTACTTAAAATCAGTTGTAGTTTGTTAGTTAGTTAGTTAGTCGCAGTTCCAACTTCACAGCAACGGATCGTACCCATTATGCTCCGTTCCTGTGCCAGTTGTAGTTGCTGATGCTAGTATTGTTTTTGTTTTTATGTTTTGTATTGTCACTGGTGCTGTTATTAGTGTTCTATTGGTATTGATGCTCTTATTGGTGATGCTGTTGTGTTACTGCTTTTGTCATTGTCGCTGTTGTTTTTAATAGTTTTGATATTGCGTTTGCTGCTATTGTTGTTGTTGTTGTTATTGTTGTTTTTACTGTTGTTTTTACTGTTGTTGTTGTTGTTATTGTTGTTGCTGCTGCTGTTACTGTTGTTGTGTTTGCTGTTGCTGTTTTTGTTGCTACTGTTGATACTGTTGTGTTTGCTGATGTTGCTGTTGTTGTTATTGTTATTGTTATCTTTGCTATTGTTGTTGCTGCTGTAATTGTTGTTGCTGATACTGTAATTATTGTTGTTGCTGCTCCTCCTTTTGCAAGCCCTGAAGGTTTGGAATAATAGATGGCTATTCTGTCCCTCACTTAGTGAGACGACGAACGTAGGTGTGAAAATCTCTTCCCAGCCCGATCAAGACATTATCAGCACAGTTCCCTATCAGTCAGACTAACGCGCTCGCAATTAATCCATAAAGCAGATGAATACGTGTTCTTCCTTGTTCGATTATTCTTTCCGCCAAACCCCATGATGCACTTAATGCACCCGCGCTGCCCATTCCTTCGTGAAACCCATTAACGGCAATCAATACCTGTGGTTTGATTTCTCGTGTAAAGAAAACCAGTGATCTAAGGTGGTACAGTGGTAAGAGATCTTGCCTGTCAAACCAGTGATCAGAGTTCAATACCCAGAATCAACTGTTTTACTTTTACCTAAGGCTCAGGGGTGGACTCAGCCTCACAAACATGGGTATCAGACAATGTTTTAAATTGTTCAGAAAGTCGACGAGAAAGCGAACTGGCCACTCACCTCATATGTTGTGACCGTGAGTATGTCAAGGACTAACATTTGACAACCCAGTGACAGTTCCTACTAAGAAATTGTCGTTAAGTTTAAAAAAAATAAACACCTCCTTGGATTTTTTCAAGTATTGATTTTATCTCACCTAGAAAATGAATGTATTAGTGGTGTTCATTTGAAACCCGTTCCAATGGCTTTATTACAAAAGCATAAAAGAAATATTAACAGGTGTGATAGAATTAAACAAAGCATTCATTGTGAATGAATGGAATGAATGAATGGATTGGTCAGAAGAAGTCGCCGTAGACATTCAGGCAAGTATCCCATTGCTTAGGTAGGCGGCGAATGCCGTCCGCAAAAATAAAAAAATAAAAATAAATAATTGTGGTTGCCCACTGAACCAAGTGTTTACCGCGTTCATTATGCCTGCATCTGTGTGAAGTCGCAGAATTTCCCACTTCTTCCTTACTAATGCTTCATGCACAATCTTTGCGACATGCGGACGAGCATTATCGTGCAAGAAATTTACACCGCGAGAATGCATGCCGGATCTTTTACTCTTGACGGCCTTTTGCAGCTTATCTGGTGTTTGCAAGTAGTGAGTAGAGTTGATGTTGACACCAGGTTCTTTAAAGTCGGCCAACAATAGCCCTTCATAGTCAAAAAATGCGCTCAGCATAACCTTACCAGCGGAAACCTGTAACTTGAATTTTTTGGCTTTTGGTGATCCAGCATGCTTCCATTGCATGCTCTCTCTTTTGCTGTTCGGCTTTAAGTGGTGACACCATGATTCATCGCCTGCCACTATGCAGAAGAGAAATGCATCACCCTCCACTCTGTAATGCAGCAAGTGGTTCAAACACCATCCCATGCATTCCTCTTGTTGGTGGTCCGTTAACATCCGTGATACCCACTGTGAACACACCTTCCGATATTGCAGTTTCTTACGAACGACCTTTTGAATTGTCCCAAGTGACACAATAAATTCTTTCGCTAGCGAACGTATGCTTCGACAACGGTTTATCTGTACTGCTGCATCAATTTTGGCGATGGTTTGTTTCTGTTGCAACAATATGCGCTTGACCCGGCCGTCGAAGATCTGTCGTGAGCTGACGTCCTTTCCGAAATATTCGTGCCCAGTCTGTCACTGTTGTCTTCAACACACATTTGTTACCGTACGCTGCCTGTATTCTTCTATGAATGTCCACTGGTCGACATCCTTTAAATGAAAGAAACTGAATAACCGCTCTTTGAGCTTCTTTGGACGGATTTTTGATCAACCCGGCCATTTTCTCAACGGTCAGAAACAGAACCTATACATCATGGGACGATAGGCACGTGCTCTTTTATTCATTGGTCAATACTTATCACATGACTGTGACATGATCATATTCAACGTGCACAATTACGCGCAGTGCGGCACGAACGGATTTAAAATGAACGCCCCGCATAGTTATCTTTATAACATCTTGCAAATTAACGCATTTGACAGTAACCGTTAGTAAATACATTTATTTGACAGAAATCTCTAGCAAATTAATGTTTTTGACAGTATATCCCTAGCACATTAACTATCTGACAAGATCTCTCAAGTACATTGATGTATTTGACATTGTACAGTATCATCTAGCACATTAACGTATTTGACAGTATCTCTCAAGCAAATTAATGTGTTTGACATTTTATCATCTACCACAATGGCGTATTTGACTGGATTTCTCATGCAAATTAATGTATTTGACATTGTATCATCTAGAAAATTAACGTATTTGACAGTATTTCTCAAGCAAATTAATGTATTTGACATTGTATTATCTCTATAATGATTGTCTTCCATAATCGTGTAATTTAAATGTGAACGAATTGTTGTTTTCTCATAGTCTCTTTATATACACACCCCTGGAGGACTATAGCATAGTGGCTAGCTCCCAGATCTGTGGTGTTGGTGGTCGTGTGTTCGGATCCTTCATGAAGCAGGTATTTAACAAACAACAACACAATTATGACGAATGTATAGTTGAATGACAGAGGAGCACTTTATCACTAATCTGATTGTTCATAATTATGTTCAGTATTTTTTGTTCAGTATATGTCATGTTGAAACCTTGCCCATAGATTGTTCCGCGACTGTTGTGTTGAACATTCTTGCTGGACAGTCTCAGTTGGAGGTCTTTTATGTCTGATTATTGGAAATGGGGGGGGGGGGGGTGGGGGGGGAGGGAGAGGGTTGCCTTTGTCCGTAATAGTTTCTCTAGACATCTGTTCATGACAAGCGCGTCACATATTGTTTTGTTGCTCGCATATCCTTTACAGGACATCGCTGTCAACATCAGCATTTTTCAGCTGACTGTTGATTTCTTAATTGTTGAAGTTTGCCATTGCTTTCTGAGCGACCTTCTCACATACCCCGTAAGTCACCGACCCGGAGAGAACCGCTACCGATTCTCACGCAACGTCATGTTACCCGCGAGAGTATACGGGATTACGAAAAAAGTCGTGTAACTCCTAGACCAGGGAGACCGTCGCGTCACATATAGTCTCAATGTAATGAGCACGGCAAGGCACGTAGTCATTCATTGCACATGTATTCGTCTCCAGTCGTCTTGACTTGTCTTGCAACTGGATTCAGGAGAGAAAGTGTGGTCGACGAAATGCGCAACTCTTCCTCACTTTAATCCAACTCATCGCGCAAGTCATTCTTATCCATTTTCATCCAACATATACTCCCTTAGACTGTCTGTGTATCTGTGAGTTGTACTGCTACAGTGTTAAGGTTTCCTTTTATATGCTTGATTAAAAAATTTCCCATTTACCCGTGGATTCTTCTCATTTGTTGTTTTACCAAATGTCGTCTCATATAGTCCCCTAATTGCCTATTTATTTGTTTGTTCTATGAACATTGTGTTTCAATTAATTGTCCTTATAAACTCCCCCAAACTGTCAGTTTAACTGTGACGTCAGCAAATAATGTGTTGTAAGAAAGTTTTTAAAAGGGCCTAAAAGGCTAAAGGCCGGTCTCCCTGGCGTAGGTGTTAACGTCTTTCTCCGTAATCCCGTATATTCTCGTAAGTAACGCAGCTGTGCGAGAATCGGCACCGGTTCGGGCCGCGCTAGTAACTTACGGGAGTTTGTGAGCCGGTCGCTCAGAAAGCAATGGCAAACTACTGAGCGTAATTTTGCCTAGTACATCAACAGCAGCTGAAAATGATGGTGTATACTGCAACGTCCTGTAAGGGATATGCAACACAAAATTTTTAAATAGGCTAGAAAATCTACTTCATTGCACTGGGTTTTATCCCATATGGCTCGGTTTATTTCCGAAGAGCCGCATGCGAAAGCATCGCACATAGCACGAACTCCGTAGTTCCAGCGACGATTAAAATATGCATATCTGGATGGCTTGTCTACTCGGGGCAAGGACACACTTGATCAGAGACTGGTGACCGTGTGAGATGGCGAACTATAACCGTGGACGCTTAACAGCACGGCCAATGAATGAGGTGATGATGGTCGTGTTGGCATCTGTATCGTTTCATTCTCATATCTATGCGTGCTGAATAATGTTCTGGTGGAGAAGGGAGACGAGGAAGCAAACTGTGTACATCATTAAGGCTTGGTCTAGAATAGTCGACGACTTACACCAAAAACTTAGCTACATTATTTATCATAGAGAAATATTTGTTTTACTTTTATACATTATATGACTGCCTTGGATTGTCAAGTTAAGTAACAACGATTGCCTGCAAGAGATTAATGAACATTAGAACGTTAGAACATTATATACAACAGTAAGAAAGAGACAAATAGCTTTCTTTGGTCATGTGATGAGAAGAGAGGCATTGGAGAACATCGTGACGACTGGAAAGATCGAGGGGAAGAGAGGCAGAGGCGGATCAAGAGAAATGATGCTGCATGGATTGAGACGGTGGTATGGAAGAATATCAGCAGTAGAGTTGATCCAGAACACCAGCGACCGAGATATGTGGAGATCCATGAACGCCTACGCCAGTTGGCAGGGCATTTGACGATGATGATATCATTATATATGACCTAACACTACTATCGTATTGCCGAATGACCTCGAGTTGATAACCCTAAATTTCTCGTCTCTATTGACTTCCATTACCTATTTCGTTTATAAACTTTCTGTTCACAGAAATTATGTTGTTCACAGTCTTCGATTTCCGGCATTCTCCCATTTGATTTGGAACGTTCATTTGATATCAAAACATTCCGAGCAATCAATGTCATTTAAATCTGATGATTGTTGTTGCCACCATTAGAAATTCTCTTTACACTGTGCCACGGACTGCCCGTATTTTGTTCAATTTGCATATTTTGAATACAGCCATTCACTTTCTTTTGTAATTGCCGTTAATTTTCAATTCTTGAAGAAAATAACTGTTCACTTTCTACATTTGTTGCTCTTCAGTATTTTATTTCTTCAAACTCTTCTCATGTTCACTACATTACTAGCTGTATCAGAGTTCGCTATTAGGATAGGCAATTAGATGTCTTCCCTTGGTTTCTGTAACAAGTTTAGAAAACCAAGAACAGTATTCTTCTATTTCTTATTCCTTGTTCACACGCATGATTTCACATTAGATATTTAATCTGGTGCTCTGAGTGCAAACAACAGGTGATAGATAATAACTCACACAGAAATGATGCGATAATATATAATGTTAGAGATGAGGCGCGAAGTAAATTAAGTAGGTGGAGTTTTACTACAAAAGTTTAAGGTCCCTGTCAAACAGGAGAGCCTGACGTATAATATCTCGACTTCCATGATGGAGGCTGTCACACTGACGTTCAGATGGCTGAAGAATTAGTACAAAACAACATGTTGTATTTGAGAAATATAGCATAGCATGGAACATAGAAGAGATACTAGCATATTCCGCATGAAATAGATTGCATCGCTTTAAAAAAAAATAAAGCTACGTCAAGAGCATACTTTAGATCTTCTACCCAGGACATGCTTGTGTGCGAGCAAATTAACAGACTGGTAGACAGGCCGCCGCCCCTGTGCGCGGCCAGCGAGACTATGCCTAGAATGAGGTGGCGAAGGCTCTCTGGGATCTTATGGAAAAGAGCAAATCAAATGACCCTTCCAAGGAGAGGCTGATTCAGCGGATGGTGAGCAAAGGGTCGACACTCAACATCATCATCATCATCATCATCATCATCATCATCATCATCATCATCATCATCATCATCATCATCATCATCATCATCATCATCATCATTATGTCCTATGCCGATAAGCGTTAACAGTCAAGTATCGCCATCTCACAAGATCACCAGAGTAGTTGCCATTGATTTCTGAACGACCGAAGCCTCAAATCATAGACAACAACGCAAAGCGTCGGCTTCCACATCTCCCGCTGCTGATTTAGAACCCTCAACCTGGTGTTTCTGGGAATTGTGAAACGCGCTCACTGCCACAGCTCACGACCAATGACAAACTACTGAAGATAAACTTGCACAGGAAATTAGAAACAATCAATAAATGATGGCGTCGACTGTGACGTCCTGTTGAGTGAGGACATACAACTAATTTGAACTGAAATGTTGCTTGTGGTCAGTTCGAATACATGGCATTCTGGACAATGAGTATTGAACACAAACTCTCACAGTTACACTCGCTCATTAACACGATAATACACACTCCTTCGCTTACATACACCCACTCACAATTACAAACACATTAACAAACATTTACTCATACATATATACATTTATTTATTCATTCTCTCTCTCTCTATCTCTCTCTCTCTCTCTCTCTCTCTCTCTCTTTCTCTCTCTCTCTCTCTCTCTCTCTCTCTATCTCTCTCTCTCTCTCCCTCTCTCTCTCTCTCTCTCTCTCTCTCTCTCTCTCTCTCTCTCTCTCTCACGCGTCCAAATATTCTCATTTATGCACGAAACCACACACATACATACACTTCTTCACACACACACACACACACACACACACACACACACACACACACATACACAGAGAGAGAGAGAGAGAGAGGGAGAGAAAGAGAGAGAGAATGAGAGAGAGATTTATAGATTAGAATAGAATCGCTATGGCAAAAATAACTCGTCTGAAGATTGAAAGCATACTCACCAACAAACAGTTTTTCTTTAACAGTGCTATATAGAAACTATAATGTTGTATGCATGTGGAGCATGGACATTAAGCATACAATATGAAAATCATCTAAATGACAGAGGAAATGTATTTTCATGGAGGAAATAAAAGTACAGAAGACAATGGACAGAGAGAAAAACAAATGAGACAATTCTTCAAGGAACACAGGAAACCCGTAAACTGATAGGAGATACGAGATACGGCGGGGCTTCAAATGCAACCATAAAAGTTTGATATTAACAATGCCATTGTCTTTTAATCTGTAAAAATCGTTGTTAAGGATATCAAGAGTGTTAAAAGATGACATCACGATGCAGACGAACATTATGAGGACATAAGGACAGTTTAAAGATGGCCGCCCAACATTTGACATGCACCGAACAGGGGCGGTGTTTTTTTTTTTTACATCAGTGTTGGCGACCGGTATCTGTGACTAAGGGCTTGCGAACGCGGTTTTTGAGCCCGTATACCCGGGTTCGAACAACAGCAGTGCTGGTGTTTTTCGAAAAAGGTATAGGTGCCGGTCGTTCAGAAAGCAATGGCAAACTACTGAACGTAAAATGTGCCCAGGAATCACGAACAGCGAAAATGCTGGAGTTGACTGCAATGTCCTGTGAATGACATGCAACTAATTTATTTTTTTTTTGGGGGGGGGGGAGGGGGGGGGGGGGGCGTGAAACCTATAGAAATTCATCAGCGAATGAAGGTCCAGTATGTTAATGCATGCCCGTCAGTCCAGTAAGTGTATGAGTGGAGTAGGAATTTTCCACCCGCAATTAAATCCAAACGACGGTGACTTCTTATTAAAGGTGTCCTTTCACAATATGACAATGTTCAACCCCATACTGCTCGTGTGACGGTTTAAAGCATCAAAGACCTTCACTTTCCGTGTCTACCACATTCCCACATACTCGCCAGACATAGCGCCACAGGAATTTCCACCTGTTTGGACAATTCCAAGAGTTTAAAAAAAACAAAAAACATGTAAGGTTTTCATTTGAAGCCTCCTCATATTTTGGCGATTAATCAGACGTCGGCGTGGTCGAAAGAATAAGAGCTGTAGCTCTTAAACTTCTGGTGCGCTGATTATGAGTTAGGCCGTTCAGCCCCTACACCTACATTAAGTTGGACATAAACTTTAACTTCTTGTTCAGAAAGCAACGGCAAACTACTGAACGTACAGGATGTATTTTTAATGACTGCAGTGTTAGAAAATACTTTGTATCCAAGTTTTGTATTTACCTATTATGTTGCATGAACTTACAGAGGGTGAATACAAAACTTGGACCGGCAATATTTTCCAGCACTGCACAATCATTAAAAAAAAACACCCTGTACAATTGCCTCTGAATTCAATCTGGTTAATACACCAGTCGGCAGTCTGTGGGTGACGTAGTGAGTCCCACTCTGCCGTCTTTACTTTCCCAAACATTTCATGGTAACCATTTTAGGCTCCGGCTCGCACGATAGCGAAGTTGATAGCGAACTGCGCTGGTAATAGCATCAGAACGGTCAGGCGCGGGTTCAACACCAGGGCTCGTCGCTTGCCAAAATGAGGTACAGATTGACCACTAATTCCTCTTTACTCTCAGATCTACAAAATGTAATGCCACTTTCATATCGCAGACTCGTAGCAGTAAACTGCTGCGCGGCAAATTTGGAATATTACTTTATTATTATTATTATCATTATTATTATTAATATTATTATTTTGTTTTCTTTTGCCTCGCTCACTTTGAACCTAAGCGTAGTCCATAGACACTATTTATAGTAGTGACGGACTGAATTTTGCGTGTGGATTAGGTTTTCCCTATTAACGGTGTCCCTCGCCATAAGACGAACCCACTCCGACTTCAGAGGTACTTGTAACTTGCGTCCCAAAGTCAAGGACGACAGGTCAACATTTTAGTTCAACTGACCGGTGTAGGGGTTGAACCACTAACCTCGGCATCAGCACATCGAATGTTTAAGAACCCGCGTTTTTATCCAATCAACCATGCTGACCTGCTGATTATTATTATTATTATTATTATTATTATTATTGTTATTGTTATTGTTATTGTTATTGTTGTTATTGTTATTGTTGTTGTTGCTGTTATTGTTATTATTGTTATTGTTATTGCTGTTATTGTTGTTATTGTTATTGTTGTTGTTGTTATTGTTATTATTGTTGTTATTGTTATTGTTATTATTGTTATTATTGTTGTTATTGTTATTTTTGTTATTGTTATTGTTGTTATTGTTGTTATTTTTGTTATTGTTGTTATTGTTGTTATTGTTATTGTTGTTATTGTTGTTGTTATTAGTGTTGTTATTGTTATAGTTGTTATTGTTATTATTGGTGTTATTGTTATTGTTGTTATTGTTATTGTTGTTATTGTTAATGTTGTTATTGTTGTTATTGTTATTGTTATTGTCATTATTGTTGTTATTCTTATTGTTATTGTTGTTATTGTTGTTATTGTTATTGTTGTTATTGTTGTTATTGTTATTGTTGTTATTGTTATTGTTGTTATTGTTATTGTTGTTATTGTTATTGTTATCTCAGGCTGTAATATTCTCAAAACTGAGAGGGAAGACCAAGAGAACTTTGAATCAGATAGCGCTGGGAATTATTAGTAGTACGACTCTTCACTGGCTGTTGAACAAGAGGACGGAGCGCCGCGTGTGGGAATGTCCTGAGTGCAGTGATGTCGGTTCTTAGCTCAACTCAACTTAGCTCAACTTAGACTGGGTGGATCTGGTAGCCTAGGACTATTTTTAAAAATGCGTCTGATACGTATCCGAACCATTGCCCATCAGGCTTATATTCGAGCACTATAATACCGCGGCTCTCTACCCCAACGTTACTTTCTTGATCTTGTATGTGTGTGGGTGCAACACTGCCAGGCGTCTGTCTGCCTACCCGGGCAAATCGTTATTGATTTACATATTCATTATATTTGTCTTGGTTTACCCTTTTTATGCATTTTATTTCTTCATTTAATTATACCCTTTAATTAGCTCAGATCGTCTGTTGATCTTTAACTTGATACTCAGGTACACACAGACTCTCTGCCCTGATTTTTCTTTCAGGATTTCGAAATTCTATAAACAGTCATCAGGATACGCTGTACCGATAAGCGTAGGCGGTTATGGTTCGCCATGTTTTCCGAGTTTTCGATCCATGCAATGTTCTTATTCTGATTTCGTCGTATGAACAAACCATTCAGATATTTGAATAACGAAGACGCAAACAATAGATTGCACGATTTACTGCCTGGCATATTTCGTTACGGGGGCTGAGTCGACTCGAGGTATGGTGTACGCCTAAAGTGCTGGAGGTCCCGGGTTCAAGCCTCGGTGAGGGCCGGGATTTTTTCACGTGGACTTCTTGTAATAAAATCTCTCCTGGTATCTGGGTAGTGAGATCGGACGCCCGTGTATACTGCGCACGGAAAAATTCCCTTGGCGGTTGGAAATCGAAAAAGAGTAGCCTAACGGCGCTGCCGGGGCAAAATTTCGAGTTAAATATTTACTCAAAATATTTCAGGATCCTCGCCGGTGCTACA